>APFE031530963.1:185763-226457 GCA_000404065.3 Pinus taeda
ACATCAAAACAACTTACAAAGACTAACCACCCATTATTTACATTTATTTTTACCCCTCACATTCATCTACTTCACCCTTTTTACTTTTACCAAAGTCAAACTAGGAATTACAAAAATTACACTGAAAATTTTACAAACATCTCAGAAATTTGAGGCCATGTTTGAGTGCCTTTATGAACTCCAAATCCATATCTGAAGCCTTTTATGGAAATTTGGGAGATTTTATATGTATTTAGAGCATTTTTGCACTCAAAATGACCCATTTTTGGCTGGATAATGGACATTCTCCCAAGATGTCTCCAGTTGCACAATGAAATGGAAAAAGAGGGGCAGAAAGGTGAATTTGGCCTGTTTTTTGAAAATTTCCCAAAAACTAAGCCCCATAACAGGAAAGTGGGAAAATGGGTTTTTAGAGGGGGTCATAAGATTTCCAAAAATGCTGAGTTTCCATCATTTGGAGCCTTTAGGAAGAAGCACAATGTGAGCTCGTTGCGCTCTTAGACAGAAAATTGCCAAAAAATTGCAAGTCTGCACCAAAACACAAAATTTTCTACAAATCCTCCCAAAATTTTTCCAGAGATGCCTGAAGATGTATGTTATGAAATCATGGATGCATCAGCAAGCAAAACCTAACTTACCCTTCTCATCTTGTTTGATTAGGGTTTCCTTGAGTTTTTCCTTCAACTTCTTGATTTTGACCTTGGCAACCTGATTCCTTGTGTAATAATGGATGGCCATTTTCTTTTGCAACTTGTTATCCCTATTAGCCTTGTGAAGGAGTTTCTCAAGGTGGAAATTTACTTTGTCAGGCCAAAACTCCTTGTCCTCATTTATTTCCATGGCAATCCTATCTTCAAAGGTCAATTCTTCCATTGGTTGCTTTTGTTCTCTTTCCCTCTGAAGTTCCTTCCTAAGACCCATTGTCCTTGGTCTCTTCCTCGCCACATGTCCTTCATGCTGCTCAGTGTCCTCATGGTCCACTATTGACTTTCCTTTCATCTCTTGTTTCTTGGCTTTGAATTTCTCTCTCTTTATGACTAGTTGTTTTGCCTTAAGTTGACTGTTTTCTTGCTCATGGAATGAAATGTTCCAAATTTTCCTTGAACTCCATGATCTGAGAAACCTTCTCTTTGATGACTTGTTGCAAGGTTTGATTCTCATCATGTGCCTCCAAGTCAACTAGGTCAAATTCATGCTCAATGGGCTCCTCATCATGTAAAGAAGCCTCATGATGTTATGGTGATCCATGTTCTGCTAATGTAGTAGGCTTGGCCCCTTCCTCAATATGAGGAGAAAACACAAGGCTTCTGCCTCTCTGATATGTCTTGGTCACCTCAGGTCTAGGTGCCTTGGAAACCTCATCATGTTTGCTTGATGACCCCACCTCCATGGGTTGTACTGACATGGTTTGGTGCTTGCTTGGTGAAGTGGTTATATGCGTTTCCATGGATGCCTCAATGAAGGTGTCCCATGTCATATTCTTCTCTTTCAACTGATGGAGTACTATAACCTTTATCAGGTTATGGTGAAAGAGGTTGGGATAATGCACTTTGCCTTTCAATTTCACCATTTCAGACATTTTGGTTAGGCTCCTTTACAAGTAGCTGGGAAAATTTAGAGACTAGACAGCTGTAAAGTGCATGAGCAGTCTTATGTGGTATTGATATAGCCTAGAAAATATGCCCTCACATGTGAAGAAATTCATGACAACCTTCATCAATGGTGCATATCTCTCCAACAAGTATCTGAATGGGAAAACATGTGAGTTAGCTCCTTTGTATTGTGATTTCAAGTAGGGTTTGTACTCTTCTAGGTCTAGGTTCATGCCTTTGAACCCGTTTTCACCATGGTTTGGTATGCCTGTAGCTTGAGAGATGGCATCCACTGAAAACATGAAATCAGTCCCTGCAATGGTGATCTTGTCTTCCTTCAAGGTGACGGCAAATATACCTGTGAGATTCTCATGGTAACCTACATCCAACACTCTTTGACAAAACCCTAAACAATTGACATGTTCAAAGCATTTCATGAAAAACGGGGAGGAGGTGATTTCATTGCAATTAGAGGTCTCAAAACTCAGTATCTTTCCACCCTTGTTGTACTTCCTCTTCTCTGATGGTGATGAGTGAGGCTCCATACTTCAAACCCTAGGTGAAAGGCAAGCAAAAAAAGTGAAATTTGATGTTGTCAGGGAATGAGGTAGTATGATGGACTTAGGAGTTGCCTAAATTTGTAAGGAAATTTAGGAGGGTAGGGGATGATGTTAGTGAGTAGGGGAAAAAGGAATTTTGGGAAATGAGTGAGGGGAGGGGGTGGAAAAGGCCAAAACAAAGGCCTATCCTAGAAAGAGATAGGGTAGATTAGGGTTTAGAGGAAAATGATAGAAAATGAGGGGATAAGGCTTTGTGATGGATGTAAATGGTGTATTAGTTGTAAACAGAGATGTAGGGACAAGGAATATAGGGTTTAGGGCAACAACTCATCATTTTAGGATCAAAACAATGGAAATCATGTAAACCCTAGAAGAAGTATTTGATCACTTTCTTGACATGTGAGGCAAAGGAGGGCATGAAAATGATTAAACTTACTTGTTATAGAGCCCAGTGGATGAAATGACTAAAGAGAAGCTTTTAAAAATGAATTTTGGTGGTCAAACAACAATTTTGGACAACTCTGCCCCATGCACAACGAAGGCTTCTTGTGCACAATGTGTTGTCCAGGTGCGTAATGAAGGCTCTCTGTGCACCGTGAGAGTCAATTTATGCCAGTGAGGAGTATGGAATCACAATTTTTTGCAAAGGAGAGGGAGGATCTCGATTCTAGGATGGTAGAAAAGTGAAAATGAGTGTGAATGACCTCCTCCATGTGCTTTTAGAATTTGATTTTGGTGTCTAAGTGATTAATGAGGTAGGATGGCCCACCTCACCAATTCACTTTCTTTTTGAGTTTTGTAGCCTTAGGACCTCTTCTTGTAACTTTAGAGCATTAGTAAAATTATTACATCTAAAAACATAAATTACAGTTGAAATCAAGTGTTATTGAACAAATTTACCTATTGCTACTCCTCATTTGCCGAATGGTGACACTGAGCTGAATGGAGGCCATGTTGATGTGACTGAAGTGATATTAATGATGTTTTCATGATGGTGGACTCAACTGAGCGATGAAAGTGATTGGCATATGAAATTCTTGAGAGAGTAACCTTACTTTTTTGTTACTTGGGAACCCAACCAATTCATTAGCAAAATAATATTGTGCCCAACCCAAAGTCTCCCTTTCTCTGAAATTGATTTTTCCACGCCTTATCACAACCATAGGCTTGCCTCCTGCAAGTCATATTATGAACTTCTCCTAAAACACTTCATTATTGGGACACCTGGAATTCACTGACACTCCTTGGCATACACTCTTATTTGTTCATTTCCAAGCATTTTGACCTAATTCTCCCTTGTGTTCCCCTTACTCTCCCTAACACTCCTCACCATCCATTGACACTGTCTTCCATGTGTTAGCACACCTTTTCATTCCTTGGCATGCCCTGACACTCCTTAGCTATCATGCCTTCACAAATACCCTTACGTTTTTTTAGACTTGGCCAGAACCCAACCAAGTCTTGCCCCGACTACAACAACTTAACCAAGTTATAGTTACTACAACTAGACTATGCCTTGTTCACCTACGAACTATCTATTACACATCTTAGGCTACTCATGTCCAATCTCAACTCATCCCACTTAATAAGTTACCAATTCAAGGCTCATGTCCAACCATGGCCACAAAACAACTAAGAAACATAGTTTACATCTTGACATGCTATAGCACATGGCACATCTAACAATCCCTTAGCCCTATGTGGCGTGTGTTAGCATTCCCTACATTTCTTGGCATGCTTTGAACTCCCTAGCACATCCTAGCACTCTTTGACATGCCTTGAAACTCTAGCATGACTTGGCACTGCCTAGCATATAACCTTGTCATTACCTCCTTAGAACACTTGGAAATCATTGACACTCCCTATCACACACTCTTATCTCTTCATTTCCATGCATTTTGAACTAGTTCTCCCTTGTCTTTTTGTGGCACTCCCTAACATTCGTTGGCACGCAATGACACACCCTAGAACATGGCACATATTGGTATGTTTCCTTGGCACTCTAGCATTCCTTGGCACTACCTAAAATATCTTATCTCTCCCTCCTTACCACACCTAGAACTCACTAACACCCCTTGTCACACACTCTTATTCATTCATTTCCATGTATTTGAAACTAGTGATCCCTTTTGTTTCCTTGGCACTCCATAACACTCCCTGGCATGCATTGGCACACCCTAGCACCTAGCACATCTTGGCTTGTTTCCCTGGCCTATAACATGCCTTAGCACTGCCTATCATACCTTGTTACTCCCTCATCACACCTGTATCTCACTACCACTTCTTGTCACAAACTCTTATTTGTTCATTTGCATGCACTAATTTGACCTAGTGCTCCCTTGTGTTCCCCTGGCACTCCCTAACATGTCCTAGCACATGTTGACACACCCTGGCACGTGGAACATCTTGGATGCATGTTGCCCTAGCAATCTAGCATGACTTAGCACAATCTAGCATAATATGTCACTCTCTCCTTAGCACACTTGGAACTCGCTAACACTCCCTGTCACACACTCTTATTCATTCATTTCCATGCATTTTGACTTAGTGCTCCCTTATGTTTCTCTGGCACTCCCTAACACTCCTTAGCATGCATTGGCACACCTTGGCACTTGGCACATCTTGGTATGCTTCCCTAGCACTCTAGCATGCCTTGGTAGCAATGCATAGCATACCTGTCACTCCCTCCTTAGCACACCTAGAATACGCTAATTGTAATGTTCCAAACTAGGAAAAATAGTGCTATGCAAAGAAGACAATAAAAATAACACCATAAAATTAAATCAAACCATCAGACCATAAAACTGTCTGGCATGTGATAGCATGCCTTTTCATTCCTTAGCACGCCCTGTCACTCCTTAGCTATTATGCCCTCACAACTACCCTTACATTTTTTCTAACATGGGAATCCAACAAAATCCTACCTCAACTATAACAACAACTTAACTATAACAACAACTTGACCAAGTTACAATTACTACAACTAGACTGGTATTTCACCTCCATTCTTGGTGTTTACTAGCGCTTTAAAATATTACATTTCCATTTTGATATTCTTGGTATTTACATTTGAAATTCTGATCTTCTTGTGCTTCTTTATGTATTTTCCATCCATGCAGTGATTGTTTTTCTCCAACTGATAAATTACTTCTTCCAACATTTAAAAAAAGAAAAGTATCACTGCAAACTTGCTAGTCAAGTATAATAGTTTATTACCTCAGAAACTATGTAGGTACTTGATAAGGATGGTGGATTTCTTTCAAAAGGAAACCTGGAAAGTGGTGCAAGCTCGATAGTGGAATTGGATCTTCAAACTACGGGGTACCCTATCATAGTGGAGAATATGAGTCAGCCCCAAGAATTGCTTATAGAGGTCAATTAATTTCTTATATTGACAGGGTTTTTATATTGCATTCAATAACTCATTTTTGTTATTTTGAGACATGGTTTAATGTTGTCATGTTATCTTCTGTTGGTTTTCACCAATATTATAGATGCTTTGTGAGGAGCGGGGGCTCTTCTCTAAAATAGTTGACATCATTTGAGGCTTATGATTTTAACGGGAGTCATGGAATCTCACAGTGACAAGATCTGGGCTCGCTTTGTTGTTGAGGTAATGCCATGATTGCAAACAAGATAATTAACTCTCAGACCTCTGATTCCATGTAAATCTTCCTCTTTTATTTGTGTTTGGTTGCTTGAGCAGACCATAGACTTCAAGGATTAGAATTTGGATTTATAATGAGAACAGGGTATGCAATTTATTTTAAGCCTATGTGTGTTTCTAGAGTTGGAGAAAAGTGCCAAACCAAATAAATTTCTATGGTTGATGCTTAATAACTAACGCTTCGAGATTGTTCTTAAGAATTTGATTGTGTAGGGTTGTATACCATAAGATACTCTAGCTATCAACCTCTATATTTCACCTTATGTTCTCCATGTTCTAGCATATAAAATTCTGAAGGCACCACTAGTAGAAAATGAGAAATTAGTGACTAGGTGACTAAAAAAGTTAGTCACCACAACTTTTACAAGTGAAATACTACGCAAAATGAGAAATATTAAGTGACCCATCTAAAAATGACCAATATAAATGACTAATTTAGTCCGAGGATAAAATATACGACTAGATAATAAGTAATAAAACTCAAAATGACTAACGTGAATGACTAATTTAGTCTTGGAACAAAAAAATGACTACCTACCAAGTACTACAATAATATGAATCAGTGGTTTACGTTAGTCATTTTAATTGTGTAAAATAAGACACATTTCAATGAAAGTAAAGCCACTAGGAACCACGATGAGCAAAAGATCCAAGCCCATATGAAGAGCTCACCACTGTCAACATATACATCAATGCAATATCAATAAAAGACATAAGGTCAATACCATCAACGTAATACACATGCAGGTTTCCATAAATGTAAGACATGTGCCCATCACCCTCAATAGGATACACAAAAAACACATGGACACCACCATCATCAAAATACACATGCATATTTCCATCATTGAAAGGTTGTTAAGTTATGTAGGATAATGTGCCTTTGAAGTAGGTCTACGAGGTTGACTTATTGTGAAAAGCACATAAAACATGAGAGAAATCTTTTGAGTTTGGTTATAGAAAATGCCTAACAAGAATCTGTGATATTTAGAGGTGTCATGTCTCTTCTTCTCCCTTTAAATCATTGACTTCCTTGCTTTGCTTTGCAATCCAAAGGCCTTGTGCAATCTATGGGTGGAACCCTACAAGGGTTTCAGGTAGGTGCCATTGAGTTGAGAAGGAGATGAGTTCCTCTTGTCATTTTTATTATCAATTCTGTAACTATTTGTATCACCCTTCATTATCAATCTTCAATATCTACAAGTAACATTTTGTATCGCCCTCAAATCTAAAAGTGAGAATGAGATGATTGATACCTTGTGAACCTCAATCAATAGTTGATTCACAAAAAAATGTAGTCAATAGTAAATTCATGAAGAACTAATATATTGTAAGCAAGAATTGAATATGAGTGAGGAAAATAACATTTCCCCCTTTTAACCTCCGAAAATAAACTTAATATTAAAAAAAACACTTAATATTACATGACAAAAATTCCATTTTATGTTTAAATAATGTTTTTTAATTATAAAATAAAAACCCACCATACCAATTATCCAATATAGCATAATTGTATTAAAAAAACCATTTAATGGTGGCTCACATTCCAAATTCCCACCACTCTATTTACAAAACTTGTGGAAAGAGACTCATGTTCCAAAGCAAGTAAGAGGAGGGAGGTGAAAAATAAAGTTTATGTTTGAAATTAACAAATATGCCATTAATTAATTAATGAAAATGAATGAAAAAGAAAGGAAGAAGTCGTAAGTAAGAGATCTTTTGTTTTTATGGGTGCATGGATTGGCAAGAAGAGGGCGAAGATGACCAAGAATCACAGGGAGGAAGAATTCAAGGTGGTTGTTTCTGGAAATCGATAATAATACTTATCGATTTGTGTATTTGATATGGCATCGACGCACCAACGAGCTAATGTTTCACAGTTGGCATCTACTACGAGGTTCTGCCATGGTTAGCTTGGGCATCTGTAAATGCAAAAACACTTTCATCTACCGGAAATCAGAAAGACATCCAAATGATTTAGGTATGTATTATTTTTTGCTTTCAATCTCTGCTCTGCATTATTTTTCCACTTACCAAATATCATTCCTAAACTATATATTAAGCTGAATGTTCAATATATTAAACAAAACACAGGCAATGGACTTGAATTTGGTTAGCCTTTGTTCAATGGTTGTTTATGATTATGTCAACTCATTTTGATCACACCAAGCCCACCCCAAGAAAAAACGAAAATTGAAAGACAAAATATAGAAAATAAACATACCCTAAACTTAGTCCCCATGGTTAGCTTAGCTGGTCGAGTCTCAGTCGGTAAAATACTTCTTCTATTGAGAGTTCACAAGTTCAATTCACTCAACACTATCAGGGTCAAGCTTCATGGTTAATCCAACAGGAAGTGAATCCTTTGGGTAGATCTACATGGTACAAATATTCCTTAGATGTAATGGTTACCATTCTCCAAGAACTTTGAACCACATAAAATAATGGGTTACCTAGAACTATTTGAATTTATTAATAACATTATTCATAGAATTATATATATTTCCCACCTCCTTAAGGGTTAGTAAATATTGGAGTCGTCTATAGAGGTGGAGGAATTGCCCGGACGACAAAAAGTGGTTGGAATCTAGGCAATTTTTTTTCAAAAATTCTTGTAGATGTAGTGTTTGAATCATGTTTTTGATGGTGGAAATAGATTCAGCACCATCAAAAACCTTTAAGGCACCTAAAATAATGAATTTTAACAACTTTTACTTGGATTTTTTCAAAATATGACGGAAATTTCCATAACTTTCAAAGCAAAAAAACATAATCGTTAAAATACGATGTTAATATTCCCCTTATGTGTAAGCCTCATGTTCTCTTTCCTTCTTTATATAAACATACTAGAAAAATCTTTTATACTTTCATATAATAGATCCTAAAAACATTTTGCAAAATAGTTTTTTTTATAAATTTTATTGATACCTCAATACAAAATTATCATTTTGTGGACCCCTCTAGAAGAAACTTCCTACCCAATAATAGCAACATAAACAATGGACAAATTACCTCCTACTCAATAATAGTAGCATAAACAATGGACAAATTATTAAAATCTAATTTTAGGCTACTCTAAAATCTAAAATTTAAAATTGACCCATTAAAATTTAATTTCCCACAAACAAATTTACAAATTGCTAAAATTTAATCATTTAATTTCCTTCCTTCCCCTTCCCCTTCCCCTTCCCCTTCCCCTCCCCACTACTTTTCTTCCTTAGCAGGTTGGGAGAGGGCTCAAAACCAATAACACTGAGTAGCTAGGGATTTTACTATAAATAAATTATATTTTGTACCAAGCTTCCGGGAAGACATAGCATTGTGGTCCCTTCCTGATTTGTAGTTCCAAATGCTGCGAAAAGAGAAATACTGGAAGGTAGGCAACAAATGATACTTGGGGCCCTTAGCAAAGCATCCCCTGAGGGGTGAAAAGATGATTGTTCTATCCCATAATATGATGGGCATAGGGATGGCCTCCTAACAAAGATCCATGAATAAGCTGATTCAAAAAAATTTGCCATCCATTCTATACATTCAAGAGACTATGTGTTCAGCTGAAGCAGCTTAGAAGGTCCTCTCTCAGTGTTCGAGGATGGGTAAGTTGCATCCTCCACAATAGTTGTACAATTATGGAGATGTAGAATGCTATCCAGGTCAAGAACATATAATGAGAAAACAAGAAATAACCTCCCAACCAGATCCTCTGCCTGTAAATAGCAATACGACATGCCTCTTTTTCAATTTATTGCAGCTGGGATGATTTGATGAAGGCTCAGATATTACATGGTTATGGTGATATTAATGGCCACCTAGAGCCTTCAGAGAGTGCAGCGATGAGACACTTGGAAAGAATGGCTACTGCTTATGCTAAGGGATACATACATACCAAAGGCACATTGTTCAGTCTACATGGAGAGAACATATATTGGGAGTGGCAAGGATTGGCAACCTTATTATGCATTGTTTTATGGCTTTTAACACCGTTTACTCTACAAATGAAGTGTGCTGGAATTGTTGAAAAGAAATAGAGAATTGATAAGGCCAAGACTGAGACCACTGAATATTGAAATGATCCTTCAAAGTTGAAGCAACAAGGCGATCACAGGAGTGAGAGTTTACCAAATTAAACTCTAAAGATCGATGACAAACTATCTTAAGGAAGTGGATTCAGAATATGAATATGCGAAGGATGTTGATAAGTCCGATCTCTGAATTACTTTCTGAATCACTCAGCTGACAAGGACGAAGATGAATTTGAGACGAAGGAATCAAAAGAGGAGTTTTAAGTAGATGAAGATGATGCATTTCAACGTGGGCATGAGGATTTTTTCAGCCCTTGGCTTGGTGATTCTACAAGCCTTTCACTAGTCTTGCATGATAGAGAGATTTCCAATATCCAAAAATTTTGCATTCACTGTCATCATGAAGAATTGTTTCAAGCATCCATTAAGGAAAAAGTTTCATGATGAACTTGTTTGGGGCCTTGGGCATCACACTGTAAGTTTCTCTTTCTGTCTATTTCATTTATGTTGGATGTAATACATCTATTATAATGAATAGGATCCATGTCAGTCTATAGAAAAACTATTGCCACTTACAAATTTTAATAAAAGAGAGATTCAGATGGGTTATGAGATTTCGAGTGGAGGTTTCCTTGAATCAATAGTTACAACATTTACCTTCAATAAAGAATTGAAGTTTGCCTCATCGTTATGAAGTTTTTGGAAGGAAATTGTTGCAAATAAAGACAAGTTGTTGAGTCAATTAGAACCTGAAACCTCCCGTGTTGTACTGTGTTAAGGCTTGCACTAAAAATATGTAGAAACTCCTCTGCCTGTAAGCTATGTCACAAGGTTCGTCGAACTTTAACCTTGAGGTTCAAATTTTGGCGAAACTTAAAAAAATTTTGAGGTTCAGCAAACCTAATCGAACCTCATAGCCATTGACCAAGTTCATAGATCAAAACTCATAACCTCATGTCACAACTCGAGCTTGTAATTTATCCTTGTAGTTTCCATGTCCGTGATCACTTTTTGGATGTTTACTAATGTTGATTTCTTACTATTTTATCCTATAATTCATTCTATATATATACATGAACCTAAGGGAGAACCTCATCAGAAAATTCGAACTTAAAATGAACCTAATCATTGTCGAACCCTAACTCAAACACAAACCATGTGACATTGCCTGTAAGTAGCAATACGACCCTCCTCTTTTTCAATTCATTGCAGCTGGGATGATTTGACAGCCTCATCAACATTGGTTTATTATTGGTTTATCTGGAATCCAAGCACTTTCATGGATTGTATTTGGGGCAGTAAACTGGACATGAGAAGAAATTCAAAGCTACAACACATCCAAAGTCTCTATATCTCTGGTGGCTTATGAATTTTATTGTAAATACAATATTCTTGATCTCTATAATCATTAGGTTCACGTCCAAAACTCCTAATCCATATAGTATTCTCCCTCTTGATGACCTTTTTGCATTGATAATTTTCCCTACCCATGGATTTTTGTTGGCATTAGCCCTTAAAGGGACTACAAGAATCACCATTGTTGAAGAAACAAAAAAAAATTGCATGAACCTCTTCTCAATGGTAGCACCTTGAATTCTGGCACTGAGAAGAATTAATAACCCCTTATGCTACAACAGGTATTTTGTCAATGGCTACATGGTTATGGTTGAATCCTGTATTGAACAAACGTTACAGAAATCTTTGCAATTGATAGATGTTCCTGAACTGGCACCTGGTGATAGTGCTGAAAATATGTTTGAACTTTTTAAATCAAACTAGTCTAATGATATAGTGGAACACCAACACCCTATACACCTTACATTGCTTCGATGCTTTTGGCCAAATCTTGCACTTACTACATCCCTGGCCATTGTAAAACTGTGTGTGATGTATATTGGCCCAGTTTTGATACAAAAATTTGTTGATTTTACATTTGGAGATCAGAGCTTTCCTTATGAAGGATTTGTCCTTGTAGTGATACTATTTCAGCAAAATCCATTGAGGTTCTTTGTTCCCATCAATATAAATTTTAATTTCAAAAGTTGGGCATGTTGATAAGGTCTACTTTGATCACAACTTTATACAGAAAAGGTTTAAGATTGTCAAGCTCCACTAGGAAAGCTCATGGTGTTGGCTAGATAGTAAATTACATGGTCGTTGATGCTCAACAACTTCCGGATGCGATGTTGCAGCTTCATTACATCTGGATGATTCCTCTACAAGTTGGGGCTACTTTATCAAACTTGTTTGAGGTTTTGGGCATTTCTATGTTGTGTGGTTTTGTTTACATGTCACTAATAATGGGCATTGTAGCTTGGGGATTCAAGAGAAATAGGCGATATGAGTTCCAATTAGTGAAAAGGTGTGATCTTCATACAACTAATGAGTTTTTGAATTATATGAGGGTTATCAAACTTCAAACATGGGAAGACCATTTCCAAACACATGTAGAGTCTTTTAGGAATTCCAAATATGAATGGCTCTGCAAAACTATGTATTCTATTTTAGTGAATATAATTACTCTATGGAGCATGCCTTCAGTTGTTTTAGTAGTGACATTTGCTACATGGAGCATGCCTTCACTTGTTTTAGTAGTGAAATTCACTACATGGAACATGCCTTCACTCATTTTAGTAGTGTCATTCACTACATACATTTTTGTAGGAGAAAAAATTATAGCAGGGAATTTGTTCACTGCAAAATTGATTTTCAAAATTCTTCAAGAACCCATTAGGAACTTTCCTCAAGCTTTAATATCTATCTCACAAGAAATGGTGTCCTTGGATAGATGTGACAGGTATATGACCAAGAAGGATCTTGATCTTGAGGCAGCCGAAAGGTTACTGCCAGGCAAAGAGATTGTTGTTGTAGTTGAAAATAGTACCCACTTTTGGGATGAAGAAGAATCCAAATCCAATCTTCAAAATATCAACCTTGAGGTTCGAAGTGGATCTTTGGTGGAAATTTTTGGCACAGTTGGATCCGGGAAGTCCTCTTCATTGTCATCCATTCTTGGGGACATGCCAAAACTCTCTAGTGTGGTATAACTACTATCGCTACTATCATATTTACTTTCATCTCCATCTTCCTCTTTTAGTCTTCCACTACATTGAAAATATGTATTTATAACTTGATAAAATTATCAAGACAATTGTTACAAAATTTGTTATAGTTTCCTATTCAAACTCAACTTACTGGCAAGTCAAACTGACTTACTGGCAAGTCAAACTCGCTACTTGGCCAATACAAAATTGCCATTCTTGTAAGAAAGAATTATCCTAGTTTGCCTTAGTTTTTCCCATGTTTGAGCCCATCACTTACTCTCTGGTCTCACCCAAGTTTTCACGAAGCCAAGTTTTGCAACTATAAGAACCAAAACATGGGAAAGCTCCTCCTGCTAGAGAAATGTGAGATTGCAATAGGTAAAAACCAAGGACAAACATATATTGAAAAGAAGAAACTTGTAACCATTAGAAGTTTTGATTGCGAAGGACTCATATGACGAGTTGTTCTTAGTACGCTAAACTTAATTTATTGCAAGATAACCAGATGAAATAAACAATAGTCAGAAGTAACAAAGACAATAGTTGACTTGAAAAATGACACTTCAAAGGTATAATAGACTTGTTTTCTGTTAATTAATGATTCATTGATTCATCAAACATGATTTGTTCTCTTAGATTTCTTTCCCTCATTCAGACTAAATAGGTCTATTAGATTGAACTCTAGTTCTCACCAATTTTGTCAGAAATCACTTAGATTTAGGATCTCTGTCTCTTTAATAGAAACAAAATAATTTTACTAGAGATGCAACTTTGCAATGAAAGCCCTTGTATGGAAGTTTTAAAACTGACTTTACATTTTGTGTGTGCTCAATTTCAACTATTTTTTCATCTCTTCTCAGCATTCTTTTCCTTTTCCTGCCTATTTTTCCTAACTAAAACTCTATTTTGTTGTACCTCTTACCATGCAGTTCCTTTGCTGAATTCTTTCCTTCTTGAACTCACAGTTGATGATGGTTTATTCTCTCTTTTTTTGCGACTTTCTTTCTTTACATTTATTTTTATTCCAATTCAAGTTGTCTTCCAAGTTCACTTCAGTATTTGATGGGAGTTTTCCTTGATCCTTCACTTTCTTAGGTTTGTTGTGTAACCCATTCTCCTTTTCCCCTTCTCCTTGCATCTCAAAACCCTTCTTTCATTTAGCAATTAAGTTATTGATGTTTAATTTCCACGATCTTGGGTCTAGGATAGAATTTTAAAATCTCTGATGCTACCAAACCAAGAATCTCAACGATACTACTTTGCACAAAAGAATATAAACAATAATAAATCACACATACACGGAATATAGACAACTTTTTACAATTTTTAACCCAACTTTTTTATATTAAACAAAATATAATACAACAATCTAGGGCTCCTGTACCAGGGATAATGGCCCTCATACATCCAATAGTACAAGATACAAACTAGGGCTTGGTGTCAATCCATCAACAACCAATCTACCCTCAACAACATACTATCACCATCTGGTTGATGTAGTCGACTCTCTCAGCTCCCCTCGGTTGTACCCTATACTTGCCTGGTCCTTCAGCTTCCGATCTATAGCTCCTACCTCTATCAACGATCCAAGTCCATCTAGCCGTTGAACCTGAGCTATCAATATGCTCTCTAGTTGTGCCATAGGCCATAAAGGCCACAACACATCGAGACTCCTGTTGAGTTGTTCACAGCTCCGTTTTTCAATAACTCTCAACTGCCTATTACTGCTCCTCATCTACTCAGGGACTTCAACCCACTATGGTTTTCCTGCACTACATTGATGAAGACCAACATAGGGCACGTAGGGCTACCACCTATCACAGCAAGATGTCCATCTTCTACAATGAACACAGGCTAGGAGGATTGCCCATCATCTATTGTAGAAGTCCTTCTCCACACACAAGTCTCAGGCTCCACAACTGCTCCTAGTTGATCAAACCCTTGAGTTCAACAACTACCTCTCTTGTAACTACCTTTGTCCATCAAGGTGTTGCTCACCGGGCTCCAACTTGGACACTATCACACTATCCTCCAATAGACCATAAGTGCCCAATCCATGTCCACACTCGTTCCACTCTCACGCTACCCTCCAATAGTCCACGAGTGACCAAGTCCATAATCTAGCATTTGCACCTAGTTAGGGCATTCCCACACCTAGAAGATCCTTACACACAGTTGCCCACAGACTTCTCCACATCCGCCCTTTGCTCTGCAATAGAGGAGATATTGCACAAATCTAGGATCCAAACTTCACTGTGAAACTGCCCATTGGTTAGGGCTTCTAACATGCCACATCAGCCCTACCTCCTTGGCTTCCACAGGCTGCAACAATCTGTCCACACTAGGACACCTACATCACTCCATAGTGGGATCTGCTCCTAGTTGGAGTTCCTTCATGCCCAAGGGAACTCCAACAAATGGCTCCCAATAAACTATAATGTAGATTGATCCAAATACTAGTCAAAACTTTGGCCTAACAGAAGGCAAACTCAACTTCAGTTCTGATATATTTTTGTTGTCCCCAGTTAGGGCGCTTGCACACTACAACAACCCTAAATTTACCACCCAAACAACCTCGAATAAATGTGATCTAACCATGGGATCATGCCCACCTATTGTGTTGTTGTTATGGGCATATACCACCCCAAACAACCTTGTGTATATGCCTTCCTATGGTGGTATGGCCTACGTCCTACCACAGTTAAGCTCCAATGCCTACAACCCACACAAAACAAGGTTTCACTCACCTTGTTGCTACCATATCAGTCCTGCGTTCAGCCTTTAACACCCTCGGCCTAGCTGCAGCATGGGATAATCCTCAATGTAGTCACAAGAGGCTCCAAAATGGCCCTTCTGCTCCTCGTTGTTTTTCCCTAGTCTCTTGCAGCTAATCAGAGGCCTCTTCCCCTCCTACGCTGCCCTTTTGCTGTCCTTATGTTTCACAAAATGGAAGATTAAATGATCACATATCACCTCTTATTTATACCAAACAAGAGGGATTCTTATAATGTAATTCTAGGGTTGTCCAACTTGTCAAGAGGCTTATTTAACTTAAGCAACCTTGACACATATTAAGTAAACCCACTCATCACCTTCAAAAATTCATATCTCAAGTTCTAGAGCTCTGATTTAGGTGATCTTTGAAGTGTTTGAATCAACACGCCAAGTCCTATCACCACAAATTTTCCCATGCTCAAATTCTTGATGGTTTTGGCTCAAATCCTGATGGGTGCAAAACCCCATGCTTGGGTTCCAAGCCCACAAGCCTACTTGTAGCGCATTACCCTCCAAACCACGAACCCTAGGGCTTGGAGTATCTCCCAAGCTACACAAAAATCAACACTCCCTCTTAGTGAGGGAGGTACTTCCAAGACTAGGAAGTTACCATCATCATCTTTGGCAACACTAGCCCATCTGACATCCATCACTACAACATACCTTGTAGAATGAGTCTAACAATCTCAGTAGTGCCTCTGCCTCTTCACATCTAAACTTGAAGATCCTGAACCTCCATAGAGTTTCTCCATTTGAGGTTAGACTCCTTCTGAGCCTAAATGATCTCCACTGGCTCAGTCTTGTAAGCACTCATCCTCCTAGATCAAATACCAATCATGCAAATCCCTCCAATCTAGGATATGCAACATCACGATCCGATGAATATTCTAGCCTGTCAATATCTAGTCCATCACATGAAGCCATCTTGATCAACCTGCTCTCGTCCATGCCAAAGAAACCCTTGAGCTATGCCAACCATCCATGAAAAAACATATGAAGTCCACAATCTACAAACCACCACACAACATACTGAAGTGCACCAGGTTCACCACTGATCCACCAGAACTCCCAACCTAGATCATGTAGTCTATCAAGACCACATCTCCATTTCTTCAACTGAACCCTCTATTCCATGATCCAAACACCCACAACTCTCTCTGAGTTGCTTCGCTGTGCACAGTCTGATTTACTGTCCCTCAAAGTAGCTCAAATAAGCTATGATACCATGTTGAATTTCCACAATCTTGGGTCTAGGATAGAATCTTAAAATCTCTAACACTAGCAAACCACGAATCTCAACGATACTACTTTGCACAATAGAATATAAACAACAGTAAATCATACATGCACAGAATATAGAAAACCTTTTACAAATTTTTACCCAACTTCGTTATATTAAACAAAATATAATACAACAATCTAGGGCTCTCGTACCAGGGATAATGGCTCTCATACATCCACTAGTACAAGATACAAATTAGGGCTTGGTGTCAGTCCATTGACAACCAATCTACCCTCAACAAGATACTCTAACCATCTGGTTGATGTAGTCGACTCTTTTAGCTCCCATTGGTCATACCCTGTAATTGCCTAGTCCTTCGACTCCCGATCTACAGCTCCTGCCTCTATCAATGCTCCAATTCCACCTAACCACTGAACCTCGGTTGTCAATATGCTCTCTAGTTGTGCCTTAGTCCATCAAGGCCACAACACATCGAGACTCTTATCAAATTCTTCACAGCTCCACTTGTGAACAACTCTCAACTTCCCAGTGTTTCTCGTCAGCTAGTCAGGGACTTCAACTCACTATGGTCTTCCTGCACTACATCAATGAAGACCAACATAGGACACGAAGGGCTACAACCTATCACTGCAAGATGTCCATCTCCCACAATGAACATGGGCTAGGAGGACTACCCATCATCTGTTGTAGAAGCCCTTTTCCACACCCAAGTCTCGGGCTCCACAACTACTCTTGGTTGATCAGACCCTTGAGCTCAGCAATTGCCTCTCTCACAACTACCTTTTTCCATCAAGGTTTTGCTCACTGGGCT
Source organism: Pinus taeda (assembly GCA_000404065.3). Taxonomy (NCBI): domain Eukaryota; kingdom Viridiplantae; phylum Streptophyta; class Pinopsida; order Pinales; family Pinaceae; genus Pinus; species Pinus taeda. The sequence goes on from APFE031530963.1 coordinate 203,478, forward strand.
CCAACTTAGACACTATCACGCTGTCCTCCAGCATACCATAAGTGCTCAATCCACCTCCACACTTGGTCCACTCTCACGCTGCCCTCAAACAATCCACAAGTGACCAAGTCCACGATGTAGCATCTGCACCTAGTTAGGGCATCCCCACACCTAGGAGAGCCTTACACATGACTGCCCACAAACTTCTCCACACCTGCCCTTTGCTCTGCAATAAAGGATCTATTGCACAAATCTAGGCTCCAAACTTCACTGTGAAACTGGCCATTGGTTAGGGCTTCTAACATGCCATGTGAGCCCTACCTCCTTGGCTTCCACAGGCTACAATGACTCTGTCCACACTAGGACTCCTACATCACTCCATAGTAGGATCTACTCCTAGTTATAGTTCCTTCATGCCCAAGGAAACTCCAACAAATGGCTCCCAACAAACTATAATGTAGATTGATCTAAATACTGGTCAAAACTTTGACCCAACACAAGGCAAACTCAACTTCAGTTTTGATATATCTATGTTGTCCCTAGTTAGGGCACTTGTATGCTGCAACAACCCTCAATATACCACCCAAACATCCTCCAATCAATTTGGCCTAACCATGGGATCGTGCCCACCTATTGTGTTGTTGTTCTAAGCATATACCACCCCAAACAACCTTGTGTAGATGCCTTCCTATGGTGGTATGGCCTGCAGCCTACCAATGTTAAGCTCTAATGCCTACAACCCACACAAAATAGGGTTTAACTCACCTTGTTGATGCCATATCACTCTTGTGTTTAGCCTTTAACACCCATGTCCTAGCTGCAACATGGGATAATCCTCAATGTAGTCACAAGGGGCTCCAAAATGGCCCTTCTGCTCCTTGTTGTTCTGCCCTAGTCTCCTGCAACTAATCAGTGGCCTCTTCCACTTCTACGCTACCCTTTTGCTGTCCTTATGTTGCACAAAATGAATTATTAAATGATCACATATCACCTCTTATTTATACTAAACAAGAGGGATTCTTCCAACGTCATTCTGGGGTTGTCCAACTTGTCAAGAGGCTTATTTAACTCAAGCCGACCTCGACACATATGGTGTAAACCCACTCATGACCTTCAAAAATTCATATCTCAAGTTCTAGAGCTCCGATTTGGGTGATCTTCGAAGCATTAGAATTGGCACACCATGCTCTATCACCTCAAATTTTCCCATGCTCAAATTCTTGATGGTTTTGGCCTAAATCCCGATGGGTGAAAAACCTCATGCTTGGGTTCCAAGCCCACAAGCATACTTGTGGCACTTTACCCTCCGAACCCCGAACCCTAGGGCTTGGAGTACCTCCCAAGCTACACAAAAATCAACAATGGAGAGGGAAATAGTAGGGCTATATGCCATATTCATGGCAAGACCAACACTGAAGGGTAACCTTTTCATAATCTAAGCCCTGTTTCTAGGTAAAAACATTGAATTTCAGGCGAGGCCTAATATGAAGATTCATTTCAAAAAATAATAGTACAAGACATGCGAACAACGATGGGAGGCTGCATTGTTAGGTACTTTCTTAGAAAATTTCCAATACTCTTCAAGGTTGATTCATACCAAAATTGTGTTAACAAATTTAGGAGTCAAACTCCAAATTACATAGTTTCAAATTTTTTATGAAAGGATTGAAATTTAAAATTTGTATTCCATGGTTTCAACATAGTTTTTCTTTCCACAATTAACATGGCCCAACTTTCAAAACAACTATTTTGTTTTCTTGTAACTCAAAAATCAGAATAGAGAAACCCCTACCTTAGTATTGTATATTCAAAGAGCCAAGCATTTTAAACGCCAATCCAAAATAGCACTGAAATGAATTGACCAATGCAAAAATCTAGAGCTCTAGACAGCTAGAAGCTTCTAAACCTATAGATCTTATATGTGCACAAAAGACAACAATGTGAGAACACTCACATAACAAGAAAATGCAAGAGAAGAATTTTCGCAACTATACACATTGTACCAGTGTAGCTTGACTCATCCAAGACTTTTTTGTTGAGTCTTGTGGAATCTTATCTATCCCCCACACTCACTAAAAAACTCACCAACAAACTCACCACTTTCTATACTCACCATAAAATTTCCATGCTCATCGAGACTCGCCATATTTTTGGGCACTGAATTTATTGTATTTTGAGGTTCATTTGTATTTTTTGAGTCTTTCCCAAGTCACTGAGTCATATCAAGTCATTGAGGTTTTTTGAGTCCTAGGCTAGTTGAGCCTTTGTCAAGTTTGAGTGTGACAACATTGCATTGTTGTTAGGGTTCCACAGCCACCTTAATTTCCATATTTAGTGGAATAGATTGTTAATGTATTGACAACCATCTTTATTAAATAAGGCTCTACATCGTAGTATAGTGTGAAATCAATAAATGTAAGTGAACTTGTTAAAGAAGGTCCATTAGTTAGTGGTTGAGGCCTCATTAATGGAAGTCCATTAGGTGGTTACAGTTTTCGTCAATTAGAAACTATATATATAGTAGTATAAGCTATGTAATGGGTTATCAAGTGAATATTGTAGTATTTGGAGCTCCTCATGTTGAATATTCCCCCCTAGAAAAGGCAAGTGAACATTGCATTTAGTTTGGAATATCAATAAAGGATTGCTTAAAGTGTTATTTTCCAATTTTAGTTCTATTATTGCTTTCCACAGTTGCATTCCATGTATCTTATTTAATTTCTTCCTGAATTTATATTATGCCCTTTTTCCTCTAAATATTCTATTTCAACTAACAAGAAACACCACAAATACAAGTGGTTCCAGAGCACTTTCTCATGCCAACACATGTTCCAATTTTAGAAAAACGTTATTTAGGTTAAAGATGTGTTTCAACATCTTTAAATAACACAAATATCTATCATTCAATGGAAAAGCCTATAATTGGGGAAGAGTACATGTAGAAAATAATAGAGGCATTACCTTGTTGAACACCTTTGTGACATCTGTTGGAACCCCTTTGTGTAGCACTGTATCAAATAACACCTACATATGGAATTATCTTCCATGTTCCTTCAGGTATATCAAAATCCCCCTTAGTACACTTGAAACCAACCTTACTTAACCCTATTAGTCATCCTATTGCCATGAGTACATGGAGAATAACACTTGGGAGATAACTCTCACATACTAGGGAATTGATTAGTATGACTAAGGGTATAATCTATCAGCATTAGTTGGTGCAATGAAAGATTCGGTTGATTACTATTGATGGAAACCATAGGTATATTAAGATCTATAGATCTTGACACTCCTCTATCCTTAAGAACCTACAAATCCTAGCCTCTTCCTCTAAACCATAGCTTTTGCAACACAAGTAACAAAGTTCCTACACATTTTATAGTATCAAGAGTTTTGGAATTTCATCACTGTAGTAATACTCCCCTCAAATTGAAAAAATATGTCTAGGGCCTGCCAATACTATTACAAGAGACCTAGCTCAACAAAATCCTTGTGCAACATTGATTGTTTTGGTGTCACTTTACAGTAACTAATTTTTCATTACTTGTGGCCCCTCTCAACAAATTTCTTTTGGTACACTCATTATGTTGGGATAAAATTTAGCTAACCCCTTTGATGGACCCAATGGTCCCATGATAAACACCCATAGCATGTCAGCAATGAGGAAGTATAGAAAATAGTCGAGTCTTTCACTTAGTCAATTAGAAAATTGGAAACCAATATGTCTTCCCTCACGTTTCACATATCCCCCATTTTCAAACCAATGGCCCTTTTTTAGAAGCTTTTGGTTATTTCTATAGTGGTTGCTTTGAAACCTTTGAGCATGTAGGAATTGCCATTCTCTTGAAAACTTGTATAATTCCAAGAAATCCATGGTGATAGGTCCTATTGTTCTTACCCATTTATCACCCAAAGAAATATTACAGCCACCCATTTAGAAATTGCCATTCTCTTGAAAACTCATGTATAATTCCAAGAAATCCATGGTGATAGGTTCTAGTGTTCTTACCCATTCATCACCCAAAGAAATATCACAACCACCCATTTCAATGGAAAACATGTGGCTTCCTTGTGAGGGAAGACATAATGGTTTCCAATTGCTAATTTAGGGAACAATTCCTTGAAAGAAAGGAGGAAGAGGTGAGCATAATACTAGGTGACAAGTGGCAAGTGGGAATGTATCAGTGTATTTGTAAACATCTAATTGTAACTCCTCTGTTTAGGAGACAAACGACCACCAATGACCCTGTTGATTTCTCCATCAATTATTCCATTAATTGACTTCATTATATTTTGGGTTTTATGTACTACAATATATCTGCATTTGTGGCATTCCTCTCTTGTAGTCTTCCTTTTATTTTTTCAATGCCACCTATATTACTTCAAGGAAAAGGAGAAATTAGTTACACTTGTTATCATCATCTTATTTGTGTAAGTCTTCTCATCTTTGTTTGTAAGAACATATACGACATTGGGCAAAATCTTGCCATCTTCTAGCAACAGTCTAATCTATTGTCAAGTGATTAGCACAAGCTAATGTGCATCTTTGACCCATCCAAGCTAATGTGTGTTGGGATGAGTTGAGGTTGGTAACTTAAGTTCCTTTTCCAATTGAAGCAAGAGAAGGTTATTTTGGTTGCTATTATCAATTACCTTATATGCTAGTTTGTGCTTGATTTGACAGTTTATGTACAAAGAGCTTCCATGTTGTTGGTAAGGCTATCTTTGGGCATTAGCATCAAGTTTAGATCAATGTAGCTGGGATTGTTGACATCAACCTCTAAGTCTCCAACCTCTCAATAATTCTTAGAAAGGAAGTATTTTTCCTTTTCGAAGCTCTTTGGCCTAAATGTTTGACATTCCTCGTTGGAATGGGCAAGCTTCCTATGATAGGTGCCATATATCTTCTTCCCGTAGTGGGTAGAGGATACGAAATTTGTTTCTCCTTTGTTCTACCCAATATTGTTGCGCTGAGTAATTTGTACAAAGAAAATGAGTACAAAATTCCCTTCATCTAAAAGAATTGAATGGTCTTATGTAACTTGGCTTCGATATTGGAACCAATTTGCAATTTTGCATAAAATGCTTCGAGGGGGAAATAGAATAAACTGTAACTTATTTCTAATACTAGGGAACAACACACAAAAGAATTTGGTGTAGAGGTTATATTTTGGGCCCTTTGAGACTCTACCTTGAGTTGGGAGAGAGATCCATATCTAGCTCTCCATTCCTTTCCTATAAAGATCTGGTCTCCTTGGGTCATTCTGGTCGAAGCAAATATTGAGACTTTGAGGCCACTTTTTTTCTTCATTTTTCCATTATCTCCATTTATTGACTCCCTACTTTATAGGTTCCCTTGAATTCTCCCCCTCAAGGCGTATAATAATGAATCAATCAAGGAGGACATCTAATGGCAGTACATTCTAATCACCTAGTTTTCTCCCTCACAATGTCTTAGATCTAAGCTAGCATTTTATGCTAAGCATTTTTTGCAACTTAACAGTCAATTGTTTGTCCAACTACATATGAAGGCACTAATCCCATGGACTCAAGATTCACATCATCAATTAAGATCATACTACCACCATTTACATGTCAAGATATGTATCATTTGATTCCATAAAAGGATAAGATTTGTCGACACTCCTCCTTCTAGGAGGTGGAGACTATAGAGCACTTCATTTTTCAAGTGCCCCATCTAATACAAGATACTAGGGAGATTGCACTACTTCTATAGAGACTCTAGCAAGTCCCTTGTGACCTTTTTTTTAAAACCCAAACCATAGATGCTTACCCCAATAATGCAAGTTGTAGTTACTAATAGACAATGTGCCCTATAAGGACCTTCAAGGCCTACTTGGTTGACAACTCCACCTCTCAAACATCAAAGGAATGAAGAGACTGGATACAGGGTGTCACTAGCATGGACAATGATAGATTATTGAAATAGAGGCCATCAACATGAGATATCATAAAACCACTTCATCCCATTACTCTCCACATATCGCATAAAGGGACTACCACTCATCCTTGTTCTTAGCATAGAGGTCATGGATAGATTCCTGTTGAAACCTCCTTTGGGGATTTAGGAAGCTTGGATAGCATCATAGCACACTTGAAGCTTGAAGTGTGGTGGTTACTTTTGTAAAAAAGATTCATGATAGTCTTGATGTGGATGAGAACTATAGCTCATCTGAGTTCAAGTCATCACTTTCTTCAAAGTGTCACTACCCTAGGAAAGTTGTGGAAGACATGACAACAATTATATATGACAACCATAAGTGAATGTGCAATACAACAGTGGTGAATTCTTTCTATGCTCATGGTACAATTAAAAGTCTTTTGACTATTTTGAAGCAACAACAGGTCATTCTTTGTGGACAGTACCATTTATGTCACAACAAGTAATGGAGATAGAAAATGACAAGCTAGAGCATGTACCTTGGTTGTTAGAGGCTTTACAAAGCTATTGCAATGTTTTGGAGTACCTTGTGAATTCTTCTTTGCTGTTAACTGTGCCCTCTACATCATAGTTAGTGCAACCATTTGTTGGAGGCTCTGTCACTATTCCAAGGGATCCAAAGTCTTGATGTGGATGAGAACTGTAGCTCATTTGAGTTTGAGTCATCAATTTCTTCAAAGTGCCACTACCCTAGGAAAGTTGTGGATGACATGACAACAGTTATATATGACAACCATAAGAGAATGTGCAATACAATAGTGGTGAATTATTTCTATGCTCATGGTACAATTAAAATTATTTTTACTTTTGAGGCAACAACAAGGCATTCTCTATGGACATTACCATTTATGTCATAGAAAGGAATGGAAACAGAAAATGACAAGCTAGAGCATGTACCTTGGTTGTTAGAGGGATTACAAAGCTATTACAGGCTTTTGGAGTACCTTGTGAATTCTTCTTCGCTGTTAACTGTGCCCTCTGCATCATAGTAGTGCAACCATTTATTGGAGGCTCTGTCACTGTTCAATGTTGTTCTACCTATCTGGAGTAATCCAATGTTTTGTTGTTGTAGTCCATCTTTGATTACCTTTGTTGTTTCCATTATTACCCATGTATACACTGCCATAGGTGATGTTAAAGGAAGCAGAAATAGTATTCCTGGAAGAATACGTCAACGATTTAGATGTCATCCACTTAATGAGACTTCCATTTCTATGATGGTTGAAATGGGATTTCCAAGGTCCAGGGCAGAGGAAGCATTGAGGCGTGTTGAAACAAATAGTGTTGAACTGGCTATGTAGTGGATCTTCAGTCATCCCGAGGAGTCAATGCAAGAAGCTGATGAACTTGCCCAATCTCTTGCCTTGTCACTGGGTAATTCTGAGGTTCCCAAAGACAATGCCAATGAAAAAGGAAGAGATGTTTCTTATGAACAGAAGCCTCTAGAAAATCCTCCCATTGGGGATATCTTAACTACATGTATGAATATGTTGCAAAATACAAATGTGATTGCTTTTTCCATGACTAATTTGATTGTGACCTTTTGCAACTGAAACAAAGGCTAAACCTTATGAGATTTGTTTCCCTTCTTATTCAACAACTAAAGCTTTGTAAGGTGGATGGATTTGAAAAAGGCACTAGTCCATTATAAACTATTTATCATATTTTGGCATTAGTTTTGAGTGAAGACAACAATATTAGAGATATAGGAGCCAAGAATGGACTTGTTGGTATTCATTGGACTTATTGAAATTTTTTATGCCAAATAACCTGACAGGGGAAAAGTTTTAGTTCCCATGTGGGTGACTGTTTTATTGCTCATACTTGACCATATGTTGCAATACAAACTTCAGATGACTGTATATGCCTAGAACACTGGTTCTGTGGGAGGAACTTCACTTGTCTCTGATTCTGAGGATACAACTTTAGCTGGTTCAGGTGTTGTAGATAACAATAAAAATTCTTCCTTGGATGACAACATTAAATGCAATAGTCCATTCATGAAGATTTTGGAAAAGCCTATGATATAAATGACAATAGATGAACAATAGAGTATTGACTATATCTTGCAAATATTTGTAACTACACCTTCCAACAGTTACAATTTAGGTGGTTCTTTAGTTGTGTGCAACTTACAAAGTCACATTCCATAGCAATGCAGTTTCTTGAGAGGGGTGGATTGTCTTCACATTGCTCTTCAAGATTTCAGCTTTGCTCCAAAACTCCAAATGCTCACAAATGCTATGTGAGAAAGGTGTGAGACAAATAGAGGGGTGGGAGATCTCTTTATAGCAATTTTCTCAGTTTAATGCTTTGCTTTTTTTAGTTTTTTTAATTTAATACTGAATTTTTCTTGGATTGTGTATGGGGTCATCATGCATCTTCTTGGCTAAGTTGGGCTTATTTGGTACCAAATCAGCCCATCGAGCCAAGTCAGACCAAGTTTTAGAGCACTAGTATTGGGCCCTTGTCCATTGTCTTGTCAAATTCAAAACAGGGACAGATTTCAGATGATTTGCATTTGTAATTTAAAGAGGCACATATTTGAATTTTGAAGAGAAAAAGATTAAAAACAGGGACAGATTTCAGTGCATATACATTTGCAATTTAAAGAGAGGGAAAACATGTATGGAAATGAAAATAATGGGCAGTGGGCACAAGAATTTGGTCCATAACTCCTCCAAGCTTCAAGATACATTATAGCCTTTTGATTAAGCTACCTAAATCCATTACAAACAACCTCAAACAAAATGCTAAACTAGCACCAAGCTCAAGAGTCACATTGCTCTTCAATATTTCAGCTCTGCTCCAAAACATGAAATGCTCACAAATGCTCTGTGAGAAAGGTGTGAGACAAATAGAGGGGTGGGATATCTCTTTATAGAATTTTTTTCTTGGATTCTGTATGGGCTCATCATGCATCTACTTGGCTGAGTAGGTCTTATTTGGTACCAAACTGGCCCATTGAGCCAAGTCGGACCAAGTTTTAGAACAATAGTGTTGGGCCCTTGTCCATTGTCTTGTAATATACTCAAAAGAAAATAATACTAAGTATAGTTGGGTTGTTTTCCACTAAATATAATAGAAGCAAGACATGCCAGTGTTGTATATAGCTTGGCTACTAGCCACTAAATCCTATGCTATTAGAACAATAGAAATAAAATATATAAACTAAACCCTCATGGGGGGGGGACCTAAGATTCTTCATGTTATTCATTCACTTCAAGGAAATGGGATGGTGGATGTCTTCTCCAGCCTCATGGTCTTCCCTTTGTCTCTCATCCCTAGATTTTGGAGCAAGCTCTGAACCTTGGAGGGCTTTCAACAAGTAGTATTCATCATTGAATTGTTGTAGCTTTCCTTTGATACCATTCAATAGGGGGTTCTTCTTTGAGATTGATTCCATGTGACAAGTTATCATTTCTTTGGCATGCTATTATAGATCTATTGTCAAAGAGGGGTTGTTCTTCTTGTTTCTTCAAAACTCTGCATTGGTGATGATGTGAGACAAGTCCTTTTCTATATGCATATTGTTGGTAGCAACTTTTTGTCCATTAACGTGCTCCTCCAGTTTGCCAAGATTGTGAACTGCGGTGTATTTGTGCCACTTATTGAAACCTTGTGCTATACATTGAGACTCACCTTTTTGCATTTGGTTCCTGTTCTTTCAACAAAATCTTCTTGAATGCTTATCTTTAGTGAATTTATATCCGTAAATTCTTTGGCCTAAACATATCTTTGAATCTATAATAAATAAGGCTTGTCAATATTTTCTTTTCAATTATTAAGTTATATGTATCATGTTTTATAAATGTTACATTTAATATATTTATTATTTGATATATGTTATATTGAAAAAATTATATGTATGTTTTTTATATAGATATATTTGAATTTAATGGTGAATTTTATTGAATTTTTGTATGGGGTGATTTTTTTTTTAATTTGATGTTCAAACATGAACATAAACTAGGTAACTATGATTCTAGGGAGATGTACAAGGTGAAGTGTGCTTCTGATGATAGTGTTGACTACCCTTCCACATCTCTTCTCTGCTAGAACTTTATGAGTCAAGCCTGTGGTATCATGGGTTTAGTGCAATAGCATTAAACCTTAGTCGAAAGAGGCTTCAATCTGCCTAGCCACTTTGACTTTACCAAAAAACCATTTTGGGTCACTCAACCTAAGTAATTAGTGATATTCTCATTCTATACATGCAAACCTTGAAGATTTATGGAATCTATCTAATCAAACATCATTTATATGAAAATCTTGGTTGAGTATCATCCTTGGAATTTCACCATTTTTTGATGCATGGTATTAGGTGGAATCCATCTTATCAAACATCATTTATATGCAGGTCCTGGTTGAGTTTTATTCATGTGTCTCCAATGCATTCTAGAAAGGCAACCAAGAGCCTAATGGCATGAATTCCACTGTCTTTCTATGGCAAAAGGTTTGGAGTGTGGTTTACAACATTATTTTGTGTGGATATATTGACATGACTGTTCTTGAATGTTTCAACAATATGATAAATAAACCAATATCCAAAATTAAAGTCAAATAATATCATTCAGCCAACAATGAAGCTTTCAAGACCTTGCCAAATTTTTAAAATACAACACCCTAGAGTCAAGATGACGATAATGTGGATTCCTTTCAAAGATTGTTCGTTCAGAACACCTACCTATATACGAATCTATGCATTTATGTTAGTTTAATACTAACAAAAAGATATAATGCTTAGAAGATCCATGAGATTTAAGCAGATATGTGCTATGCAATATTTGATTGGCTTCAATGAATTGCACAACAAATGTATTGATCAAGACAAACAAACAATGTTTTAGAAGTTGGAATTGGTATTGAAACTGAAGGGTTAGACTAGACTAGAACCATCTAATAAACTGATGACTTTAATAATTTAAGAAGGATTTGGGCTGTGTGATTCTGTTAGATCCCATCAATAGTCATTTATTGGAGTTTGAGCCCATATGCATCAGCAAGGGCATTATGTTCTATGCAATACATAGTAGTCTTCTACCCTTTCATTGTTCAATTTGATAGATGCTTGTAGGTAGCAAACCATGTGTACCAAGTTTGAATTTATAGGGATTATCTAGTAGCCAACTGTTGGGCTCAAACCCCACAAGTGGTTTTGAAAAATAGGTTAAACATACCCTCAGAATTCATGGTAAGCTAACAAGTGGCATAGTGGTTTGATATCTAAAATACGTGGATGACATGATAAGCATAATAGTGCAGCTTCGAGGTTATGCATGGCTATTCATGCTAATTGGTATGGTTTCCCAAAGTGTCTGTAGCAGAATTTGCAACAACAACTTCACAAATTATTGGATCTCTTTTGATTTTGAGATCCATTCATCACAAAGAATACAATCCATTTGCTAGAGTCATTTCTTATGTGGAGGAACAACAAGTTATTTATCTTTCTAGTTTAGTACTTCTAACATTGATGTCCAAGGTGGAATTTTACACATTTATTACATACATGGCTATTTATTTGGGAGAAAGCACACTTTTAACACACTAGGTCATGGTTTGGATCTATTCCATGTGCACCGTTTATGGAGAACCTTTGGAAAAAACAATTCAATTATTCATGCCTAACTTGACTTCTAATGTTAACTACAACATAAGAAAGGCACAATAATTGCTTCACTCACTAATCCTCATTGTTACAACATTTGGATTTTCATTTGCTTCTAGTTTCACAGGTTCCTATTCAAAGGTCTAATTAATGCCCGATGTTGCAAAATACCCAACTTGGATAAGCATCATAAGAAAATTCCTCACCCCACAATCTTTCCATCCCTGGCGTATCAAGTAGAAACATTTGGCATGTGAAGGGTTAATTGTTGTAGGTGGAGTTGTGATTGAAACAAAACTGCAAGCTAAGGAAAACTGGAGCAATAATATCAAATTAGATGTTTCCCAATATGAACTCTCTCACCGCTCAAAGAGTATGACATGATGATATTGGTCACTTTCGTAGTTATCCTAAATAGAAACTTGAATTCTGGATCATTGATTTTGGGTTGTAATGCATTACACCAAATCTAGTTAAGTTCCATTTTCTGCAATCAATTTTCTTTGGAAAGTGCTCAGTGTGAAAACTTGACTACGGTTAGTGCCAGTGGTGTCATGGAAGTAGGCACAAAAGGTGCTACTAAGATTGCAGTGGGAAATTTATAGTCTCCATTTCCATTCCCATTGGTGGCATGCCTAGAAAAACACTAGGCATGCCCCATCTTTCATCCTCTAATTTGCAACAAACTAGTAGCAATAGTCTTGTAGAAAATTTTATTAGCACTGACATGCAATAGGCCAAATGGGAAGGTCTTTTGTTTGAAAATAATGGTGATGTTGGAGGATAATTTGATTATGGAAATAATGCATCTAATCATCTTTTTCTGATAACAGAAGCAACTTCTTGTGCCCCAAAATTTTAAGAGCCACCTTCACTCCTAGTTACAACACAACCAAATTCTAATTCTATGGATCACTACAGTAACACTCCAAGTTTCATTTACTTATTTGATGATGACTAGAACTATTGTAAAATATTTGTTGTTTATTACTTTTGCAGCTAATGCTAGAAAGCCTCCAAAGATTTTATGTAAATATACATTTTTTGTCATTGCTTGCTAGAAAATCCTATTTGTTAGATTAAGAAAGTGGATAGAGATATTGGAATTCCAAATTACTAACAAGTTCTATGTGAGGTAGCTACCAAAATTCTATATTCAAGTTTTATAGTTATTGGGAAAGTGTTGTTACAAACACATTGTCACCAGGAAATCAAATCATTTCAATTTTTGTGGATTAATCAAACGAAGCACCTCAACTTTGATGTTGATGTTGGGAACATGAGTGGATGTAGCACTAACACGCTGTTATGAAAGCTTATCCCTAGCCAACAGGGCTTGGTATTGTATGTGAAATCCCAAAGGCCTTAGAAACAACAAATATGACAAAGTTGTTGAAGGTATTTTAACTGGAATGACCATTTAAAGTTCTACAAGTTGAAAACATATTTTCCCTACATATTGAGACTCCGAGTAGTACTAGATCTTATATTTAATGAAGAATTAGGGAGCATCATTACAAGGAAAACTTAATTAGGAACTCTTGCATATGGAAGGAAATAAGGCTTACTATGTAAGAATGGGGATTGAATAATTGTACTCAAAGGAAGGAATAGATGAAGGAAAGTCTAGAATTGATATTTCTTTGTGGATACTAAAAAAAGGCCTACCAAAACCTCCTCACTTACATGGAATAAAACGTCCTTTAGTTCACTTTGTTTTGAAAGCGATGAAAGAATAATTGGTTTAGCTGTAGAGTCATCTAGAAGAGCCCTTGAAATGGCGAAAGTCAAGCCAGAGGATGTTGACTTGGTTTTGATGTGTACGTCTACTCCAAATGATCTTTTTGGTGGTGCTCCTTAAGTAAGTATCATATGCTATTTATTCGATCTATAACTGAATAATTATCGTTAACTTTGCTATGACACTTTAAAGTATTTTTACTCCATATTTTTTTGTTTTCCCATGTTTCTGCTTGGTTCAAATTGTTTGAGTTAATGTTTTCCATAGTATGGGAGCTACTTGGAGTAGAGGTATTATGCTATATCGTTAGCATTTTTATGGGAATTTATTAGTTATAAAATCTATATCATGATGGTATCATATTTTATTGATGTTATAGAAGTTAACATGGAGTTTAGATGCATTTCATTGAGTGGCAAACAATTCTTTTTTATCATGTATTGATTGGCTTGGTGAGCAATTGTGTTTGTCTAGGCTAATCTCAATTCAGAGGTGTTTGATTTTCAAATTATACAATTCACAATTTTGTTGATATCAAAACTCCTCGTATTGCTGTGTTTTTTGTTTTGAGATGATGTTTGTAGCCAACATTTGGGCTTTGTTGTGAAAATTTTTGTGTATAATTTGATATAAGGGAATTCCTTTAAAGTTTAAACTCATTACCTTTGTTGCATTGATTAAAAGAGAAGAATATGCCTAACCTAAAAATGAGCTGTAGTGACATTAAAGTTAAATGTGAAGTTTTGTGTGCATTTATTCGTTAACTTTAAATGTTGAATTTTCTAGGTGTTGTTTTGACTGTCAGTTTATGTATAACCACCACCCCACCAATTTCCATGGGACAATAGTTGCATAACATTTCATCCCCAACTATTTTACAATGGTTCCATGTAGGATCGTTTTTATGTTTTGGAGCCATGGCATTTTTTCTACCACGTAAATAATTTGCAAATAAAGCCTTATATTTAATTTCTAGATTTTTTTAACAAACTCTCTTAAGAGAAATAGGGTTTGAAGAATATTTGTAAATACCTTTACAAGTTCCAAGTCTTCACTTTGAATTAGTTCCAGGAGCAGATCTAAATCAATCGCAGGAACATATTGAATCAACATATGGAATCGGCAAAAGAGTAGCTCCAAAAACCAGTGTTGCAAACATTGTGATTATCATGGTCCTGGTATTATTGCAATGTCACAAATTTTACCCCAGAACGATATTATTGCTGATAAACTGTGCAGTGTTTTCATTCTCGAAAATAGCATGAGAATATTGTAAATATCTCGATATTATCATGAGATGCATGAAGTTATTTTCCCTACTCATCGATGGAGGGGCATAAAGTCAATTATTTGTGTCTTTGAATAATTTTGTATTTTTTAAATTTGCCTATATTTTGTGATATTTTCCTGATGTTGTCAATATTTTCTTTTCTTGATTCTTGGTGATATTTTCGCTGACATGATGTTTACAACATTACCAAAAACACAAGAAGCACCCCAATCAAATCCTCAAATCAATAATCCAAGTCTTAATCCAAATAAGGTTTAGTAATAGATCCAAGAAACTCCCCAATCAAATCTTGAGTGCTCCAAACCATTGGATGAGACTCTTTGAATCAGATTGAGAAGCACTATGAATCAACACAAGAATATTGTTGAATCAACGCTCTTTGTTGCTCAAACGATCAATGAGAAGGTTGCGAGAAAATATAGGGGGAATGATTAAATAGATGGAAATGAGGTTTATGGTAGTTTTAGGATTTTTTGTAGGTTTATTTTTTCCTTTTTTGGGGGTTGTGGCTGCAATGGTACAAAATTGGTCAAACTGTCGAGTTTGAACGGTTTTTTCCTGAACTGGAAGTTTTAGGAAAAACTGATCAATTCTAGTTTCATGGGTGGGTTTTGACTGGAAATGCTCAAACTAGTACTAGAACTAGTTGCTTCTAGTTTGGATTGTCCATTTTCAAATTTCAACAACACTGAGATGAACATGGATCGAAAGATGTTAACTATAAGTTGATGATAAAATGGTTGACATTATCCTTTGATATTCTTGCGCCCCACCCTCCCCCCCCCCCCCAAAAAAAAAAAGAAAAGAAAATGAAAATATCATACCCGCTGTTCTGGTTTTTTGGGGAGTAAGGAAATGTCCCTTTGTGTGATGGATTTCAGTGGGGATGAAGGGACTTGCTGGCCATACCCGAGACATTCCTAGAAAATTTCAGGGACGTTCTTGTATATAATTTCTCTTATATAAGGTAGGTCTTGTATATAATTTCTCATATCAAAATTCTTTTGTTGCATACGGAGGAATCTGTACATGTTGTGCAAATTTATGACTTAAAGCATATGATTGTTATCCTAGTTTAGTCTGTTGCTTCTCACAAATAGTTTGTATTGCCCTGTGAAAATCCTTCTACTTTCTGAATGAACTTGTGCCTCTTGTTTGCAAATATATGAGTCAAAGATGATCATTCTATCATATTTTAGTATGTTATTCCTTGCAATTAGTTTATAGTGCCTTGTCATAATATATGCAAAGCATCCTTATTTTCCACATGCTAAGCATCCCTATTTTCCTTATTTTATTAGCTTGCTTATTAGTGACTTAAGAGACTTTTTTATAACAACACCACTGTCAATATCCTCTATCCTTTTGGAGCATACCTGTATTTACCATTTAACCACCTATTCATGAATTTGTTTGAGTTGAGTCTCACAGTAGTTCCAAATTCGATTAAAAAACCGTTAAGGAAATAACCTATAAGACGTATAAACAAGAAGATTGTAATTGTTTTTTCATTCCCTATGGATATTTTGTTGTTCCCTTTTTTAAAGTTGATTTTTTTCTTGGACATTGAAACCCTCATAGCTGAGAGTTGCCACTTGCCAGCATATCCAAAGAGGTTTTCAATACCTTTACAGATCAAATAGGGCATGTCTATATCACCATATACAAAATTCTATAAAATTTATAGAATTTTATATATGGTGATCTAGACATGTCCTATTTGATCTGCAAAGGTATTGAAAACCTCTTTGCATATTGCATAAAGACAAAAAGTAGAAATGTTTGAAACAATTGATACTAGATGGAGGTTAGAACACAAGCAAACTAGAAGTAAACCATAACCAAGACAAGAAAGTGAGCATATTTTCATGACTAATTAGACTAACCGACACAACATATGAAATATCACAGTTAAGAAAATTCTATTTTAATCATTCAACAGAATTTGATGGTCCTCTAACCCACATGTCCCATGGTTAGGAAACCACACTTGAGTCAATAGTTAGGTTTAATGTTTTGAATTTTCAACAAATGAGCTTCCTTCAATGTTGTGGGCCTTGTGATTGAGGCTACATTTGTTACCTATGCAAGGTAGCAACAAATTTCAAATGTATTTACACAGACTTAATCAAGAACTTCACTGTAAGAGTTTCTCATTGGGATACATTTTTCAATCACTTGCATGATTTGGTGTCTTCAAAACTTGTTCTTGTGTGCATGTGTGTATTATGTTTTAAAAAATTGCCAGTTCTCTGTTAGTAGTATTTTCTTCTAACATATGTAATTGAAGGAAAAGGTATTCCACAAAGTATGCCATCTATATCAATAATTATGTTGGTATATGAACATCTTTTTGCAACTACATTCCTATTGGGTTTGAATGAAAATTGCATGCAATAGCCACCACAAAGTGGATTGCCTCATGATATCCAAATGAAAAGTAATTGATATTAGTGATTGTGCATGTGTTGATTTTATGGAAATATATAATTGTTCCAGTTTTTAAATGGGATCCAACCAAGGGTCTATAAAATATTTTGTTTTCTGACTCAAAAGTTCCAATTTTTTTGGATTTCATGTTAATGTTAGGATTAAGTTTTTGTATGCTAACACCCTATGTCTTTAGGACATAATCTTTTTTCCCCTTAACCATATTAAATTGGTATTTTTTGTGTCAATTTGTATAATTTTAACAAATATAGTTTACTACGTGTAGATTTTAGATATTTTTCTATAAAGTTCTGCATTAATTATTCATATTCATGACTCTATATTAGAAAAAAATGCAATTTTGATATCAGGTACAAAGTGAGGTGGGTTGTATAAAATCCTTGGCTTTCGACATTACAACTTCTTGTAATGGCTTTGTGTTGGGTCTTGTAACAACTACATGTTTCTTAAAAGGTGAGTTGTTGTGTCTATTCTGATTGTTGATAAATCCAATTCTTTTTGTATAATTCATTTACTTATGGTTATTATTCTTGGAAAAATTACAGGTGGTGGATTTAAACAAGTTTTGGTTATTGGAGCAGATGCTCTTTCTAGATATGTTGATTGGACAAACCAAAGCTCCTATGTTCTTTTCGGGGATGGAGCTGGTGTTGTGTTGTTACAGGTAGACATCCTTTTTTAGCCTTGCAAATTAAATTACCTTTACAAAAGTCTCATTGCTTTGACTACAGTAGCTCCCATATTTATTAATCCCTTTCTATTGTTAAACATGATTTTATACCTTTCTATTTATATGTAAACTAAAAACTTCTTAAGTATTTGACATATCCTTTCAAGTGTTGGTATTTTTACCTTGTTGTCGCTATAATCTTACACACTAGAATACATAATTAGATGCTATATTGATTAGCTCATTGTGGTTGTCACAATAACTGTTAGGGCTGAAACATCAACCATTTTGAAATAATGGCTACTTGCATAGCCTGCACAACTTGCATGATGATAAACTTATAGTTTTCAAAGCTCTTTTCTAAATCTATTTTCTTGGGCAAATTTGTCTTTTTACTTTAGGTACTGTAGGTTGCTACTATGTGACATATGCTATGATATAATTGCATGGATAAATAGACAAAAGTGTTGTACAACATAGGCTTTTTTAAATATAAAGAAACAATATTTCCAAATACAAATTTTATTAATTAAGAACATCTTTTAGACTTCTTTGCTAAGTTATGATTATATTTCGGTAGGGGATTTTGTGTACGCTGATATTGTGTTGTCTCTTTCATTTCTATCGGGTAACAATGGTTAATAAGGAATGTCTTCTTGAGTAGCAGGAACACATCTTATTCTACTATTGATAGGAAACTCCATGGTTTTCAGGCATGGCAAAAAAAATGCAGATGTCAGTGGGATATCCAAAGTCTGTGTTGGATGATTTAATACTAGTGATGATTTTAATTCTTTTTTAAATAAAGAATGTCACGACTCAAATTCAAATAAAAAGAAGTAGCTCAAGAAAGAAGGTGAAGCTATTGCTTTCTGTCCAAGTCAATTTCTTTTATTTGTTGGTTGTTGTCATGTTTTGAGTGCGGACTTGTGAAATTCCAAATTGCATGTTGGTTTATGTAAAGGGGATATAATATATATATATATATATATATATATATTATAATATATTATAATATATATATATATATATATATATATATATTATATATTTATATATAATTTTTTATTATATGTCATTCATGGTTTTCGGAGATCTGTGTTACATTTGCGCAAAATTTTAGATATCATTTAGATATCTAAATACCAAACAACAACAACATTGAGATTTTTCTTTCACTCAACCTATAATATATTGCATCTGTCTTCATCAATGTTCTTCTTCCATATGCTATTCACTTATGACATTTCCTTTGCAATATTTGGTGCATTTGTTAGTTATAAGTATTTTATAGATTATAAATGTTTTCAAAGTTTCACTTCTAATTGAGTATTCCACTGAACATCTTGATTCTTTTATACATAATTATTTTTCCCTCCACCCAATTTTCATAACTTCCATAACCATTAGGCAGGGAATTGCAACTTCGATGTTTCTTTGCTTGTTTAGTAAAATATTGCTGAGACTTCAATTTATTAAAAGTTGTATAATCTACAAGTTATGAAGTTCCAATGTCTAATTTTTAAAAGTATAATTCATTAAAGGGTGGTAGCTCAATGGAAGAGCATCTGCTTCACAAGTAGGAGGTTGGTGGTTCGATTCCATCATGCCTTAACATCCATATGGAATGGTGACAATCAATTTTTGGTGACGAAGGCTCTTTTGACCATCACTAATGAGCTTTGGTGACATTTTTTGACCCTCACCAAAATATGAAATGGTGACGGTCAATGAATGCCACCATATATACGAATCAATAGTGACAGCACTCAAAGGTCCATAACCATAAATCATTGTTGTTGATATGAAATAGTGACGGTCATTGTCTGTCATTATAGTCATTATTCGTGACGAACCTTGAATGTCACCACAACACCTATACTTATGGCAATGCGGCTTTTGGTGACAGTCAACGAAAATCACCATATATATGCACTAATAGTGACGGCCATGGAAGATCCATCACAATAAATAGTTGTTGTTCATATGAAATGGTGAAGGTCACTACCCATCATTATAATCAATATTCGTGACAAACCTTGAATGTCAACATAACACCTGTACTTTTGGTGGTGCCACATTTGGTGACATTTAGTTTTTGGTGACGGAGGCTATGGTCCATCACCATTTCTCGGTGATGGTCGCTATCCATCATTATAAATCATTATTGGTGACGGACTTTGAATGTCACTACAACACCTATACTTTTGGTGACGCCATCTTTGGTGATGTTCGGTTTTTGGTGACGGAGGCTATGGTCTGTCACCATTTCTCATGTGAAATGGTGACAATCGCTATCCGTCATTATAAATCATTATTGGTGACTGACTTTGAATGTCACTACAACACCTATACTTTTGGCGACGCCACTTTTGGTGACGTTCATTTTTTGGTGACGAAGGCTCTTTTGACCGTCACCAATGAGCTTATGGTGACATTTTTCGCCCCTCACCAATGTCCTTTTTTTCTTGTAGTGCATGCAAGGAATTTGAAAATTTGCATGTAAGGAAATGGAAAAGGGGCATGTTTTTTGTTATGATGTTATAAGTGGAATAAGTGCAATATTTTTTACTTCGTCTCATACAAATGTATACGAAATAAAAATCAATTTCTTTCCAAGTATGGTTAAATTTAATAGATATTTGGAGATCCCATTTCCATAATTGGACATTGGAGATCAGACCATTATAGTAGCTTCCTCCTTATACCTTAGTGTGGACCATGGATAGTAAGGGGGTATGCTTATAGGTTGTTAGAATTGGTGAATATTGATTTCAAATTAATAGACACGATGTATTGATTTTTGGAAAATTCAACTAAATGTGTATGGATTATATGTTGCTTACATGTTGGTTTCATGATACCTACATACCTCCTTGTATGTTAGGTTACATTTTTTAATATTTTGATTACATGCATCAGTCTTATAGATTGATTACAAAGATTGGACAATTATGTTCAACTACATGCATTTATGTGTAGGTGTAGTTGATTTGGCATTTCTTATGTATATTGTTGGTTGCATGTGGCAATGTGTGCAATGGAGTAATGGTTGTTGTCATACATGAAGTCATGGTTTGTGTACTTCATATGGTCATGCATTGATGACTGGACTCTAGCTAGAATGATGCGTATATGGTTTTGTACTCATTTGTTATGTGTGTATATGTATTTGTTATGCATGTATGGTGTTGGCTTGTGGAGGCCTAACCTAGGTTCAGCGTTAGTTACGCAAACAAATCCCTACACTACTGGCCCTTTCAGCGTCAGCCCGCGGAGCGCGGACTGAAGTCTCACCTGAAGCAGTATGGTGGGATGCTGGAACCAAGTTTCCGCACCCTTGAGATGGTTGTGATGTCAGTTTATCTCAGCTATACCTACCTGCATGCAAGTTTCTTAGCCCTCTATTCCACCCTTCAGTACCTTCGTGAAAGGATACAATCGGCTTTCGCACAACCCTAACTTGGGGCTGGTATACTTTTGCGCTACTAGGGCAGTGAACAGTAATATTTCCCAAACTACACTAAGTATCTTACTTGTCTTATTACAAATCTTAGTTAGCTTTGCGTAAATAGATGTTCTTACTTGCATTCACTTAACTGCACAATTACATATATTCATGCATCATATAAGAATTATAAGTGAAATTCAAGCCCAAACATAACTAGATGCATCAACAGGAAATAAAGACGTAGAAATTGTAGAATACTTCTCTTTATTGATACTTTCAGACAATTACAGACTCGACCCACCCTGCGCACTTAGCTGTGGACTTCTAGGCCTCTGTGCACTCAGCTCTAGAGCCTCTACCTACGCTAAGACCCAAAACTTAGACTTCTACTTTAGAGCTATCTCTCATACATGTTCGATCTTCTTCATTGATTCCATAATGCCTCTAACTACTTATAGCTTAGCTCTATTTATACAATCCCATGGTCTGTGGACCATGGGTATATCTTCTACAGCTGACATTACATTTTCAAAATAAGGGCGGACAACCTTATGACTCTTTAACAACTATGCGCTCCGCAACTGTAGAGCCTCTATTCTACACCTACTTATCTACCATTTTCCTCAATCTTTCCTTATCTTTCCTTATCTTTTGCCTCATTTTCACCATAAAACCACCCAGATCATTACATTAGGTGTTATTAAGCATGATTAAGTAAGTTTTGCTAATGGATGACTATTTGTTTATATTTTGACTTACTTGCAAGAATCCTGCAACTATCTGATGATCCCGCAGCTACCTGATGATCCTGCAGCTATCTGAACATCCTGCAGCCTTTTTGTTAAACGCAATGTTCCACGTGTCGGTTTGCTAGATGAGCCACATGGGCACTTAGGTGTCAACGTGCTTGAGGTTCCTGTCCTATTTTTCCAGCCATCCACGTCATCTTTGTCCACAGTCAAAGCTGGGCAAGTCACAGTCAACCCAAGGCAGTTTAGCGGTGATTGTGAGCTGTTTGGTCACGTCATCCTAAACGGTGATTTGCCCACGTTCTACAGATGGCAGGGGACATGATCCAACCTGGGATTCATTACCCATGACGACAGAACCACCAACTCGTCCACGCAGCCACATGAAGTGTCAAGGAACCATGAATACGCATAACAATCATTTACTTTTCAGTTATTTAGTTGCACGGATAGGCTATCTTAGAGACTTCTATAAATAGCTGCGTCTGTGTACGCTTATTAAGCTTTTTATCAGTTGTATTTTGATGAACCTGTGTTACATTTTCAAGCATTCTAAACTCTGTTTTTAAGTGCTATTCTAGCACTCTGTTTTATACATTTTCTGCAATGAAGAAATAGACATAGCATTGTCTTGAAGTTTCCAGATCTCTGAGTTTTCCTTGTGGCTGAATGGACAGAGGGCCCCTGCTCATTTCTGCCACTGTAAAGTATTTTATGTGCAGTACCTTTTTCTTTACTTGTTTATTTCCTTAAGCATGTATAGTTTCTTTTATTTGTTTTCCTTTCTTTCAAGCTGATCAGTGTTATTTCCTTGCAGATTTCTTTAGCCCGGGATTTGTGTGTGTATTTGCTTTAATGTATAATGGTAGTTGCAGTTGTCTTATTCATTATGCTGCCCTCTTTACTCTGTTTTTTCTAGATTAGCTTTAGCATAGTTCTACAAGTTGGATGCTAACTAGTTTATGCTCTCTTTATCATGAATAGCTTATCTTTCAAGAGAACAGAATATTGATTAATTGCAGCTTGTATTTGAGTAGATTTGGCTTGTGAGACTAACACTTTTTTCCACTTGCTT
>APFE031530963.1:227452-256848 GCA_000404065.3 Pinus taeda
TGGCGTCATTGCCGGGGAAGTGAAATTAAGTAGCCATACTTAGAGAAAAAAAAAAAACAACCCCCCTAAACAACAAAAGCTCTAAGAAAAGTTACTTAAGTACATATAGTACACCCTTACTTCATCAGCTTACGAGCCCCGGGTTGACAATTAATACTAGCAATTTAGATAACAATAAATTGACTAAACAACAACCACAAAATGAGGAGTCTTTACATTTGGATTACAAAATTTGACAAAAATATGGGATTTTAGCCCCAAAACTTCCCTTGGGGGATCCCGTGCCCAATATGCCCCCAACACAAACATCATAACTTGCCTTTGAGTCACTCTGCAGGTGTGGAGATCTTAGCACGAAGACCTCCCAGCTCCCTTCGGATCACCGCAACGTCGGGAGAGCACTAAGCGGCCGCCTGCTGGACTTCTTCCACTCGATGTTTGGTGACTACCACTGAACTGTTGCTTTGAATATTCTATTGAGCTACCTGTAGTTTCGCGAGCTTTCCTTCGATGGAGGCTATGATCACATAAGCCTCGTCTATTCATGGTTGTATTCGCGCTTTTAATATTGCTTCTTTATGTTGAGTAGCATCCACCTATTCCTTGAGTGCCTTTACCTCCTACATCCATGCGAGCCTCTGTGTAAGGGCAACCGTCTGCGTGGTCCCTTTTACCTCGTCATACCTTTGTTGTAGCTTGCGCACCTCTGTCTCTAGGCACTCTACATTCGGGTCCTCCTGCAGGGTGGTTAGGACCTCGAATGACTTTCTCCTATTTCTCTGAATCATGCAAATCCCCCTCAGTGAGGGTGATTGCGTTGAAGGATGTTTTTGATGCCTTGGTTTTCTTTCATGGCACAACATGCTCTCACGGTTGCGGATGCTTGAGTTGGGTGGACATTGTTTGTGGGTTTGCACCACCCTGTTATGTCTCTGTTTTTGCCTCAGTGTCGGGCGAAGGTGACTTCTGTCTTCATGCACTTCTCCTCCTAGTTTCTACTATTCTGCCAGTTTCGCTGCGTCACCCACTTCCTGGGCCTTAGCCTCTCCTTCCTCCTTTCTGTACTTCTCCACCAACTACACCATTCGGAGCTTTGTCTCTTCCTTCTTGCGCTGTGTGGTAGACTTGTCTGCTTCCACTGCGGAGCCAGCTCGAGCATGCCACTCCGGTGGCTAAGACTCGAGGACTACAAAAATCACATCATCAGTTGCCAGATATGGTAGGTTATGCCATGTCTTTGTACGGTCCTTCCACACCCTAATAAAAACATGGTGGAAATCCACTTTGAACTCTACAAAGCTCTGCAAATTGGCGTATACTATGGGCGACAACCCTGGCTTGCGATTGATCCCCATTCGGATATTCATCTCCATTAAGACCCAAAAGATCTTACTTTATTTTATTCACTACCATCCTTGGTCTCCCACAATGAAGCGTACTTCATTGCCTCTCGAAGGTCTAGCACAATCGAGGGGAATTGGCTGTCTTCAAGCAACTCCTATGCCATCAGTACGATCGACAATAGGAGCAACGCGTAGTGAAACGTTTTTGTCTGCTCATGTGCCTCTCGACAGTTCGCAAAGAACTCACTTCAAAGATAATTCACCCAGTTGAACTGGACTCCTTCAGCGCATTGGGCCACCAGTGCAATCATAGGCACGTGCATCTCATCCGTGCGACACTTCTGCATCACTTTTCTTGCTAGTATTTGTGTTGCGACCTTGATTGCGGGGTTGTTAATGCTAGAGATGGCATATCCTCGCTTCTTCTTCTCTAACTTGAACTTCTTCTTCATCGCTTCCACGAGGGCCAACTCGCCACCTTTTCCTTTAGATATATTGGCTAGATCCTCCCCTGAGTAAGGCAGTCATGTGATTCAATGAATCAAGTGGTCTATGATGGGAATGGGCTCGTTCAGCCACAAAAACCCATCATGCACCAAGCAGAGTAGCTGCCTGATGATGAAGACGGTCATTGGGGCACGGTGGTAATGTGGCACATAGAGTAGGTTTAGCAACCTGAATTTCTCTAAACCCCTAAGTCATTTGCACGGCTCTAATTCAATCATTCCATCCATCGCGTCAATCCATCGGTGCATTAGTTGCTCAGTCACTAAATGTGGGAATTTCTCATGATTTGCAAGGTCCCAATCTTCCAACTTCAGGACAGGAACTCTCGCTATGTGGGGCTCCTCAAAAACAATATCATCTAGGAGCAACAGGGTTTGCAGGGAGCTCTTGCTCTCATATATGTCCTTCGACACCTTGGCTTTGCCCTTGCACGAAGGAACATATTCTGGTAACTGGGTATTAGGGTCTACACCCTGGGTTTCAACTTCCATTTCCATGTCCTCCTCATCCACTAGGATTTCTTCAAATTCTTCCTCGCCGGCCTCCAGATTAATGGCCTTGCCCCTTTTCCTGCAAGGTGAGCTTGGTCCTTTGTGGGTTTCTTGGTGATACATGCATCGGGATCATAGCCTGCTTATCCTTCTTAGGCCTCGGTGTTCTAGTTGATTTAGGGACCTCAACTATCACTACATTGCTCTCTGGGGCTTCTACTACCGCAATTTACTAGGCGGCTTCCTTGGGTGTCGACATAATTCTAGTCAGGAGGCCCTGTGTCTCCTTCGGAAATGTTTCAAACACTGAACTTGCTCTCAAAACCTCAAAGATACAAAGGTCCATGCACACCTGATAGCGCAACAACTGAATTTTCAAAATGCCAAGTGTTTTTCGCTGGACAGCCACTTGTAATTTATAGGGCCTTTTGAATTCAAATTCGATCGTTCCCCCCATATTCAGCTCATTAATGCTAGATTGGCAACATATTTCCAAGAATATAATCCATAAAGTTTGCCTTAAATGCCTGTCGCCTGCTCCATTTGGCCTCAAACCAACCATCAAATTGTGAATAGTGAATAGTGACTTTAACAGTCATTTTCTAGTGGACCTTGCATGCTAGTGCAGCTGTCTTCACGTCGTTGCAGACCTTGTGACACTTCACTGCTTCACGCAGTCCTAAAATTGTATAACTCCCCAACCCAGGTAGCGTAGTTTATAGTTTAGTGCCTCCTTTCAGTTTCTTGGAGCACTAAGACTGTGCTTTTATCAGATAGTCAGATGGTCAGGCCACCTGTGTATGGCCTTCAATTGACTGCCATTCACCTTTCCAGGGAAGGGATCTCCATTCAACTTAACCAACTAGACCGCACCACCATCAGTAATATCCTTAATAACAAATGGCCCTAGCCAGTGCATCCTAAATTTTTTGTGGAATTTATCAAACTTACTATCATACAACAAAACCAGATCATTTACCTTGAATGTGCGCAACTTGATGTGTCAATCGTGCTATGCCTTATCACGGTGCTTTTGGACCTGTTGATGAAATCTAGCCAAAAATATCTCTTCTTCTAGCTCATCCAAATGCACGAGCCTCTCTTCTAGGGCTCTGTGATCCGTCATACTTGTGAGCGCTGCTATGCATAGACTAGGCATGATGTTTTCCACACGCATCATCGCTTCAACCCCATATACCAGCCTAAAGGGTGTCTTTCCTGTTAACTTCTTGCACGTGGTCCAATAAGCCCACAATACTTCAGGTATGCATAGGTCCCAATCACTTCGCTGAGCTTTGCGTACCTTGGTCAGTGCGGTCTCCAGTACTTTGTTGAACGCCTCCACTATCCCGTTAGCTTGTGGGTGATAAGGTGTGCTCTTCTGGTGATACACTTTAAATTCCTCTATTAGTGCGTTGATTGTCTCATTCAGGAAGTGCATATCACGATCACTCATTAAGATCTTTGGATAGCCAAATCACTTCAGTACATGCTCAAATAGAAACTTCGTGATAGTCGCACCCATGCAATCCTTCACCCACTGTGCTTTTGCCCAACGAATCAAGTAATCTGTCGCAGTGATAATGTACCTCACGCCTTTCTTTCCTTGGGGCTAAATAGGTCCTACAAAATCTATTGCCCACTTTTTGAAAGGTTGCAATGTCATTTGTGGATTTAAAAGCATTTCATCCCTCCACGATGGCCTACCTGTTCTTTGACATACGTTGCACGCCTTGCAATATGATTTTGAATACTGATGAAGGATTGGCCACCACAACCCTGTGCGTAGAATATTCTGCATGGTTGCTATCCCTGTATAATATCCCCCTGCGTGTTGAAAATGGCAACAAGAAATGCTAAAAAAATCATTGCTATAAATAGCAGTTCAGGTACCAGTCTTGGACATAGCAACAAGGAATGAAAAATGGAAGTGCTAAAAATAACATTGCTATAAATAGCATTTTGGGATGGATTCCTATTTTAGTTAGTCCCTGAACTAAAATAGAGAAGTAAAAATTTGAATTTGATCTTAGCAGTTGTTTATAAAATAATTAATTAATTCATCTTGAGTTAATTAGTTGTAGAAAATCAAACATGAAGTCTATGTGGGGACATGCAACAGTTTCTCCATCAATTGAGGAATTTATCCATTATTTAAAGAGATAAGGATGAGTTGTAATATTGAGTTGTAATTAGTTAGCTCAGTTAACTGGGTCAAGTCCAGTTAGATTAATTCAAACAGTTTGTTAAATTAATTGTGAGTTCAGTTAGTTAATGCTTGCATGCATGTAACTTTTTCACTTCAGATAACAGAATATTCTCTCATAAATAACTCATGCATGTCAGTTTAGATAGAGACCCAGTTGATATCAGAGGAGGTACAGTATACTATCAGTTGGATGAATTTTTCCAATAAAGGAAACTCATCCATACAGAAGGAATTATCTCCTTCAAGATTGTGCAGTTACTACTGGGCCAAGTGAGTAGTGTGAGGTGGGAATTCACATGTGTGGAAGCACTGAACCCCAAGAAAAACTGCGCAAGGAAATAGGAGGTTTGGAGGACAGAGGAGAAGGTTTGTGAGAGGCCTTTGACTTTCTATGAGCAGCAGAGGGATTATACTGAGATCTGGTTGGCTTCCAAGCTAAGGCTTTGTGTAATTCTGTGACTATTTTCCACTTCTATGATAATACAGAGATTGGGGTTTTGGGCTGAGGCTTTCCCTGGGTTATTTCTTCTGTGTTATGTGTGATAGATTTCTCATTCTCAGTTATATGTATTCTCTTGATCTTGCTCAATTCAGTTAAGCTTCTGCAAAGTGTTGTAGAAGTAGATCTTGTATTGTGTTTTAGTATATTACATAATCTGTTGATATATAGTGGGAATTTATGCATGGTATCGAAGCAAAGGTGATCAAGGCAAAGAACAGTATACAAGAAGGAGAAGTTCAAAGTTTGTGGTTCTTGAATATAGAAATTGAGTTCTTATCACATCTCAATTTCATCGATGGCATTCAGTGGTTTAAAACTCGAGTATGCCCTTGATGGCAACTCGAATTACATAGCCTGGAAGGATATCATGGAGGCAGTGTTAGAGGATAACGGTCTAAAGGACTTCATTGATCAAGAAGTCCCCAAGCTGACTGATGCTACTCAACTGGCGAAATGGAAGAAATGTGCGGCTAGAGCAAGGAGAATCCTCCTACAGGGAGTTCGAGACCACATTGTCTCGAGCCTCCATGGGAAGGAGACACCATTTTCAATGTGGAAAACATTAAAAGATCTATATCAGAACAGTAGCGATTAGAGGAAGCTGGCGCTGAAAGACAAGCTTCATAAGATCAAGTGTGAAAAGGGTGACATGATCTCTACATATTTAAACAAGCTCACCACCTGCAGGGATGAGCCTGGAAGTGTAGGTATCACAACCGCTGATGATGACATGGTGAGTCTTGCACTCCTCGGTATTCCTAAGAGTTGTCATAGCTACCAAGACTCAGTTAATGGAAGAGAGAAACTACTATATTGGGAATGACTTTGGTCGGATGTAATACAGAAGGAGATAAGAAGAAGCACCAGAGATGGATCTTCATCATCCAAGGAGGATGAAGAAAATTGTGCCTTAGCGAGTAAGCAAATAAAGGGAAGGAGAAGGATTATCATCCCAAATCGAGTTCTTCCTATGGTGGGAAGAAGGTTGACAAATCGAAAGTGTGATGCTTTCGTTGTCACGAGGTGGGCCATTTCGCAACAAATTGTCCACTGAGAAAATCCAAGAAGGGATCCGTGGAAGGATCAGAAGGTGAGGCACTGGCCTCATAGTTCAAGTTGGATTTCACACCTTTCGCATACATGGTTTCATCCATGGTGGGAAGTGGTTGGTTTCTTGACAGTGGAGCTTCTTTCCACATGACCGACGACAAGAGTTTGTTTAGTATCTTGGAGGAGAAAGATCTCTAGATACTCATAGAGATGGGTAATGATGAAAAGTATAGTGTCTTAGGTGTAGGCACAGTTGTTTTTCAGAGGGAGCATGGAGCTAACATTATCTTGACCGATGTCAAGTATGTACCAGGGCTGAAGAAAAATTTGGTGTCGATCACAATGCTGGAAGACAGAGGCTATGATGTAGTCTTCAGTAAGGGAAAGGTTTTCCTTCGACACATCACAACGAGACAGGTGAAGCAGATTGGTTCATGAGTCAAGAACCTGTATGCTCTTGAGGTTCAAGATGCTGCAAAGCCTTGAGGAGCAAGGCAACTGATGGAGACTTGGTGGTTGAGAGGGAGAGTACATTACATCTCAACATGCAGCCACAGGAGAAGTCTCAAACAATTGTGGAGGAGCCACGATTGGTGAAGCAGCTTCAAGAGGATGTGGAGTAGCCACAACTGGGGAAGCCAAGAGGAGACAGAGTGGAGGCATCCACTCATTCAGAGACCTCCAGTAGGGAGAAATTTCAAGCCAAGTGGGCAGAGGGATCACATGCATCCATACCTCCAGGTCGGAGGTGGGGTGATGTGGAGTGACAGTACCAAGAAGGATGGAATAGAGGCAGGATCCTTGAGGTACCCAACCTCTTTGATTTGAATTTGCTACAGGAGCCCTGACAAGGAGAAGAGGGACTGGCTGAGTGGGTAGAGGCAGATGCGGATGGAGCGGCAGAGAAAGCTGTAGTGCATGAGTCCCAAGATTGTGTAGTGCTAGCAGGCTACAGCAATGCAAGAGGCACAGGAGTGTTGCACTAGTGCAGGATGGCACAGAGGGGTGTGCAATGGTGTGAGATACATGGTGATGTTGCATCAGCTCAGAGGTTAGAGAGGGATCACTTGTTAGCGACAGAGGGAGCTTCAGAATCAGAGTATGTTTCTAGCCCAACAGATAGGTCAGTTGGGAGGTTTTTCGTTTCTAGAGTTGCTGGAGCATCCACACTTGGAAGAAGTGTTGCATGCAGAAAATTCCAAAGGTTCAAGATTGGGTTTGAGTTGAAGCCTTTCTTGTTGAGAGGGAGTGTTGAAAATGGCAACAAGAAATGCTAAAAATAGCATTGCTATAAATAGCAGTTCGGGTACCAGTGTTGGACATAGCAATGAGGAATGAAAAATGGAAGTGCTACAAATATCATTTCTATAAATAGAATTTCGAGATGGATTCCTATTTTAGTTAGTCCCTGAACTAAAATAGAGAAGTAAAAATTCGAATTTGATCTTAGCAGCTATTTGTAAAATAATTAATTAATTCATCTTGAGTTAATTAGTTGTAGAAAATCAAACATGAAGTCTATGTGGGGACATGCAACAGTTTCTCCATTAATTGAGGAATTTATCCATCAGTTAAAGATATAACGATGAGTTTTAATATTGATTTGTAATTAGTTGGCTTAGTTAACTGAGTCAAGTTCAGTTAGATTAATTCAAACAGTTTGTTGAATTAATTGTGAGTTCAGTTAGTTAATGCTTGCATTCATGTAATTGCTGCACTTTAGATAACTGAATATTCTCTCATAAATAACTCATGCATGTCAGTTCAGATAGAGACGTAATTGAGATCAGAGGAGGGACAATGTACTATCAATTGGATGAATTTTTCCTATAAAGGAAACTCATCCATACAGAAGGAATTATCTCCTTCAGAATTGCGCAGTTACTTTTGGGCCAAGTGAGCAGTGTGGGGTGGGAATTCACATGTGTGGAAGCATTGGACCCCAAGAAAAACTATGCAAGGAAATAAGAGGCTTGGAGGACAGAGGAGAAGGTTTGTGAGAGGCCTTTGACTATCTATGAGCAGCAGAGGGATTATACTGAGAGCTGGTGGGCTTCCAAGCTAAGGCTTTGTGTAATTCTTTGACTATTTTCCACTTGTATGATAATATAGAGATTGGGGTTTTAGGCTGAGGCTTTCCCCAGGTTATTTCTTCTATGTTATGTGTGATTGATTTCTCATTCTCAGTTATATGTATTCTCTTGATCTTGTTCAATTCGATTAAGCTTCCGCAAAGGGTTGTAGAAGTAGATCTTGTATTATGTTTTAGTATATTACATAATCTGTTGATCTACAGTGGGAATTTCTACACCGTGGTGCCCCCATGAGCATCCACGAGGATGCTGCTTCATTCAAACTCAGGCACATACCTTTGCAGTATCTCATCAGTCCCCATCTTGTAGATATGCCCAACAATGACAGAGAAATCTGCCACGTGCACCACTAATTCCTTTTTTTCTAGACAGAGTATCCTTCCAGCATACTTCCAGTTGTTATGAAGTGTATTATATCCTCAAAATGTCCATCCATGACACACATAGCAAAAAGCTTCATGTTAGGTAATGCTTCATCCAAATTAGTGGATTCCTCCCCTATCTCAATACGTGACAGGTGGTCATGTCCTGCGTTCAATTTTCCAGGCTTTAAAACAACTTCAAAATTGTATTCTTGGAAGAATAAGAGCCATCTACAGATGTGCCCCCCAAACACAGACTTATTGACCAGGTACTTAAGTGTGAAGTGATCCATATACATCTTAAAGTGACCCCCTAGCAAGTACTATTGATACTTCTGGAGCACATACACCATATCTATCCCCTCGCATTTAGTGGTGGAATAGTTCTTCTCTGCTTTGGATAATCTGCGGCTTGCGAACATGATAGGGTGGTCCAAGCCTTCTCTGCCATCTTGTGTTAGTACTGCCCCTAGCGCTATACATGATGCATAAACATCTACATGGAACTCTTTCTTCCAGTTTGGGAAGACTAGAATCGGCGCGGTAACCATTTCTTCTTTCAAGATATCCAGGATTTTCTTACAGTCATCGTTCCAGTAGAACAAGACATCCTTCTTCAACAGTTTGTCCATCGGCGTGGTGATCTGGGCATAGCCTTTGATAAACTTCCTGTAATATCCTATATGTCCCAAAGTAGCATGCAACTATTTCACACTCCTCGATGCTTCCAAGTTCAGAATTACCATGATCTGCGGAGTCTACCATCAGCCCTTGTCTGCAAACCACATGCCCCAAGAGGTTCCCAAAAGGAATGCAAAACAGACACTTCGTGAGGTTGAGCGTGATCTGGTGTCTTCGATAGGTATCCAACATTAGGCGCAAGCTCACTACATGGCACTTAACCAACCCAAATACAGTCCACTCATCAAAATATACCTCCAGGAACTTATGAATAAATTCCTTGAATGCCGCAACAACCACGCGCGAAAAGATAGCAGGCGCATTCTTCAACCCAAATGGAATTACAGTATATTGAAAGAAACCCCACTCAGTCGTGAAGGTTGTCTTGCTGCTATCCTCCAGCGCGATTTTGATTTGGTGGTACCCAGAGAACCCATCAGTGAAGGAGTATGCTTCCTAGCCACCTACATTGTCCAACAATTCATCTGTGAATGAAGTTGGGAAATGATCATGCACACAAGCTTCATTTCGCTTTCTAAGATCCACGCATATCCTTATCTCATCCTTTTGCTTCTTATCTTGCACCACCATTGGGCTTACCCAATCACACTCTTCCACAGGCTCATTGATGCCTGCTGCTAGCATTTTGTCTAGCTCTAAGTGAACCGTCTCCTTGTATTTTGGATTTAGGTGGTAAGGCCTCTGCTAAACTGGCTTCACGTCAGGTTTTAACGTGATCTTCATCATTCTTGGATCTCCAATTATTCCTTTCATATCTGTCAACTTGGTAGGGAACAAGTCCTGGTATTCACAGAGCAATTCAACGACCTTTTCCACTGTCGCGTCGTCCTACTAGTCTCCAATCTTCACGAATTTGGGTTTTGCCTCTGTACCAATGTTCACCTGTTTAGTTCTCACCAGCGTGGTTATATTAGGTTTCTCAATCTGTGGTCCTTGAACCTTGCAGTGGCCTTTTGTTTCTGGAATGTTAATCTTCCGTGAATCTTCATCCTCTTCTTCAACAGTTACATTATAACATTCCACCGCACGACTCAGATGAGTAGCCCATTCAGGCTGCATTAGGTCTAAAGGATCCTGCGGTATCCTAAAGACGGTTGCTTTCACCTCTTGTAGCGCTTCATCAATGTTGTCAAACCCATCCTCAAAACTAAAGGTCATCATGAATCCTTCACGCAGGATATCCACGAGATTTTCTTTGCATCCTTTCCTTTTGAACTGTATGAGTGGATCACGAGATTAGCCGATAGCTAGGGAAGGTGTAGGATCGACCAACTGATAGTGTTGACTTTGGAATTAGTGTGCAGACTGGAAGCTTTAGAAGATAATATAGTGTGAGATATGGACCACTAGCTCAACTGAATAATAGGAGGATTTATCACTAAGTTCACGGTGGACATGACCGTCAGTTACAGCGAGGTAGAGTGACGTTTTCTCAATAGACAGCGAGGTAAGTATATTAAATCTTTGAATACCTGGATTAAGATGTTGTTATGTGAAAAGAGGGTTATGCAAATAAATTAATGTTTGGGACTACGTGGAGTGGAAGAATCTACAGAAGCAGAAGTAGTGAAGAATTAGAAAATAGTCCCTTAATTTCACCCTCGCGGGAGAGCGAGGACGAGCTCTGGAAAGTTTCTCCCAGAAGCGCGATTAGTTTGATAAGGCATCAGATTCCACGGTTACCACCCACACCGCCACCCACTTCACCTCCTTCACCTCCATCTCCACCCACTCCACCTCCACCACCTCCACGGTTCAGTATGGCAAGCGCGATCAAACTACCAGTATTAAGAGGAGTAGGGAATGAGGATCCATACCAAATTTGGTTCATGGTAAGAGTAGTATGGGAAGCACAAGGTGCCATGGACGACAACATTAAAAGGGCTACATTGGTGAGCGCACTGCAGGATCGTGCATTAATGTGGTACATCAAGCACTCTAACGACCACCCAAACGTAGGGATAGCATAGTTCCAGAATGCGTTGAACAAAGAATTTAGCAGGCAAAAATCAGAGATGCAGTCAATCATTTGGTTTAAAGAGATCATGATGCTTCTAGGTGAGACCCGCTGGGATCTGGACCAAAGAATGAAGAGTACGATCCGCGAGGCCAATATGATGCTAACAGATGCACAACATCACGCATGGTTTGTAGCATCTCTGACACCACACTCGAGGATGGCGCTGTCACAACAGAAACTTTCTACCTAGGCAGAAGCGTTGGAGATTACGATGAGATTACATGAGACCCTGATACAGGACCCTAGGTTGGGAGTTCAGCAAATCCACGTGCAACTACAAAATCTATGTTTGGAAATGAAAAGCTTGAAGCATATAGGGCACCATGCCAGAGGCGCATGAGGAAGTATGGTGCATAAAATGCAAAGGCTAAGGTCATGACAAGGATCATTGTCTAGTGTTCGTGAACTACTTGGTAGGAGGAGGGTCAATGCCATTGAGACCAGAGCGGCAGGCAGGGCTGAGCGTGGCACCCGCTTTATGGTGCACGATCTGTCAGATAGGAGGAAAACACACGACAGACAATTGTCATTTGCTGCAAAAATATACACAGACACCCCAGCAATTGTTTTGTAATTTCTGCAAATCGATAGGCCACGATGAGCGCACTTGCCGCAATTACAAGCTAATGATGGATCAAACCCTAGCCTATAGAATGCAGACAGAAACACGAGCCCTTGACCTAGATGCAGGGATGGTGCGTGCTAGATTTCAGGGGTGAGGTCGAGGACAAGGAGGAATGGGACCAAGAAGCGGTCGCGGACAGTTAATTTGTTACAATTGTGGAGGACCAAGGCACTATGCCCGCTACTGTACCAACCCAATGAGGATATCCTATACGTATTGTGCTCAGTTTGATCATGAAACAATAGAATATCCTAGATTGATCACAAAGATGCGCGAAAAAGGGGTATTCTAGCCTCCCCCGACTCAAAATATACAAATGATGAGGTCTGAACTGTGCAAAGAGGACCCGAATGTAAACATGATGCTCAGAAGTGTTGCGACAGCGGGAGAGGATAAGGGAAAGCATCCAGAGGAAAATACGTTGGTTCGCAAGGCTCCTTGATGAGCCCCATAAATGGGTAATTATTGTTGGGTTGTGTTATATTCTTTCCACGACTAACCTACGTAGTGAACCGTGGGGGTTAGAGAGGGGGCGGAGCCCCCCCTTCGCCGTGCTAATTGCGTAGCGGGGGGGTCACAAGGGGGGTGGCAGCCCCCCTATCCGGGGGGTTTGAGGGGGCGGGTAGCCCCCTCTACGGGGTTTGGGCAGCGCCCCGAGAAAAAAATTTTGGACCCTATATTAGGTTGGGCGAACCATACCTATGGTTTTTCGGTCCACGGTTTTGGACGCGATGGTTTTCGGTCCATGGTATTGGATGCTTCGGCATGTATAAATATGTATTGTAACATTGAAAGGAATATAATGAAAAATCAAGCTGCTAGTCTCGATTTTGAGATCCAGTGGGAAATCTCTGTGTATATGTGTTTTATGTGTTATGCTCTCGCATTTTTATTTTTCCTGTGATTTAGAATTCGTATGCAGGTAATTTCTGTACGGGGTTAAAACCTACAATTATATGGGCTCATTTTGCCTCCTAACTTAGCTTAATCCACCATTCTCATTAGTTTATTGCATGTTTTTAATTACATTTATGCTAATAGAGTGAGTTGGGTTGGTCATTATGCCTTGAAGTCTAATGTGTGCTTAATG
This sequence comes from Pinus taeda, assembly GCA_000404065.3. NCBI lineage: Eukaryota > Viridiplantae > Streptophyta > Pinopsida > Pinales > Pinaceae > Pinus > Pinus taeda. The sequence goes on from APFE031530963.1 coordinate 240,447, forward strand.
TAGATTTTTAGTCAATTTTGGAGACAAAGTCAAAGATTTAATGAACATTTGGCAGCAAATATTCAAATAAAATAAGGGAGAGTATTTATAAGAGAGTGTTCCCCTCATTTATGACTCCCTACTTTGAATTCTCCTTCAGAAATCTCGGAGCACAAGCAGCGACATCAATGCACCAAAGAGGCAGCCGAACAAGTGGAGTATAACTGCTGTCTATCTCAAGTTTTGGGAGCCAAGCCTCCCTAATTTTAAGGGAGCTGTTGGAAGCTCTAGTTGTATAAGTAGAGAGGCCTAGGGCCTCATTAGGTTGTTGGATGTTAGTCAAATTTTTGCACTTTTGTTGCAGCTTTGCTCTGCTCAACTTCGAGCTTACTTTTGTAGATAGTTACATGTAACCTTACTGTTATTTTGATAATGAAGATGAGATTGTTTCTGAGCTAGCACTGATTTACCTCAGAGGGCTGAAGCTCTTGGGTTAGGGCCCAATCCAAGCAGCCAAGCACCTCTTTTTTTGTATTTATATGCTTTGTTTCAGTTTATGAATGAGTTGCTAATAGATAGATTTCTTTCTTAGTTAATAATAGGTTTCTTTTGGTAATTTAAAAAGTACCTTCCATTTCAGTTTGCTGTAGTAGGTTGAATAGTGATATAAGAAGATACAAAAAGGCCATCAACGAAGCTTTGAACTCCTTTCTCCCCTTTGGGACCATGAACTGAGGCCAAGACTATATTGCTGCCACAAAAAACACAGATTTGCCTTTGCCATAGGATTTCTAGTGTTGCAGCTTGTTAGAAGGTTAATGCTTTGTTGTAGATCTATTTCATCATGCTCATTTCTGTCTTTACAATAAATTTCTTTCCATGCTTTCTTTCCATATAGCATTGTTCAGCATTCACTTTCCTATATCAGAATTTAGACTAGCTTGATGAACAGTTCTGTTTTTTTAGTGTATCTAGTTTCTTTGCTTGCTTAGTTTCAGAGCTTGATTTTCAGTTCTCTCATAGTACATCTCTGCTCACAATAAGTCAACCAATCAGCCATCACCATCTTCTTTTCATCCATGTTCCACAGGTCATCCAAAGTCCGTCACACATCTGCCTTAATTTTCTGCACTTTTCTCATGAACTTTCCTCTCTTTCCTTAAACAAGTCCAACCATCCTTCTCTTCCCTAATCTTCCTTGATGAACCTTAGACACCTTAACACATCCTCCTAGCCATTAGCTACCCTTTCCACCCATTTTACCACCTTCAAAACCTCTAAAACAGCCCTCGGCATCCTCCTATAGACCTCCTGTAGACCTGCTATAGATCCCCTGCAGCCTCCTGTAGATTTTCCTGTAGGTGTCTTTTTGAAGTCCAATTGCAGGGAAAGCCTCCAAAAGGCCACCTGGGACCTCCTAAGACCCCTCCACACCTTCCTACAACTCTTCAAACTCCAAAGTCGCCCTCCATCGCCACCTAATCGCTGCCACATTCACAAACAAATAAATTACATGCATGACAATTTCACCTAAAAACACATAAAAATCTAAAAAGATGTTTTTTTCTCATTTCCTTCTAGAAATAGCTTGAGTAGATGTTGTTCACTTCCTAGATTAAGTAATAGCATTCATTTTATGGTTTTTCATCTCTCTTTCTGCAAAAGTAGGATTAGTTGGTTAATTAGGGTTTGCTAGGTTTACTTTGCATTTCAGTCTTCTTTCTCTTTCTGCAAGTAGAGTAGCCTCTGTAGAGTAAGCTTTCCTTTCTTTCATCACATATAAAGCTTCTTCTGGAATTCATGGAAGTTGGCTTGAGCTCCTAGTGATCTTGTGCCAAATGACCAAGTGACAGCCTGCAGTAAGAACTAGTACTTGTGCATATAGCACCATTTCTTACGAACTACCGGGTTGATAAAAGTAAAGTAGGAAGCCCAGGAGTTGCCGCATTATTGCTGCAATACTGGCGCTCACCACTTTTTGGCAACGTTGTCGGGGAAGCGTTAGAGGATTTTGTGATTACTGCTTTCTTCTATTTTCTATCGCAACCTTTTGCTAAGTAGTTTATTTCAACAAGAGTAGAGTAGTTGTTTCTTTTAGTTTTTGCATTTACCTGCTTTCATTTTCAATTTTGCAAATTTCATTTCAGCAAAAATAGAATAGTTGTTTCTTTCCATTCCTGCATTTCCCTACTTTCCTTTTTAATTCTGCAATTTCCATTTCCGCAATTTTCCTGATTTCATTTTCAATTTTGCAATTTCTATTCCAGAATAAGTAGATTAGCCATTTCCTTGCTTTCATTTCAATTCTGCAATTTCCATTCCAGCAAAAGTAGATTAGCTCTTTCCTTGCTTTCATTTCAATTCTACAATTTCCATTCCAGCAAGAGTATATTAGTCATTTCATTTGCTTTCCTTTTTTAGTTCTACAATTTCATTTCAGTAAGTTCATTTTAGTTAGTTGCAATTTGTTTGTTCAATCAATTTGGTTTTGCAAGTACAAGTAGGAAAAGGCAAAAACCAACCAAAAAAAAGATTTCCTTTCATGCCTCATAGGAACAGAGATAATTCAAGAAAATTCTTACCCAACACCCCCACCACATCACATAGCCACCTTTCTCTCTTCTTCGGTGGTAGTGATCCAAAAGAACCTTTAGGTGAAAAACCAAAGATATTTGAAGAACCTATAGGGGAAAAAGAAGAAGAAAACATCCCTCCTGAGACAATGGCCGAATACAAAAACGTTAGGGGGAATGGAGAAAGAGTAGAGGGTACCTTTCCCATCCAAGAAACCAATCGGGACACTAAAATGAAAAACATAAGCCCTTCATCCCTACCTCACTTCCATGGATTGACTAAAGAAGATCCTGACACCTTCTTGTTTGAGTTTGTTGCTATCTGTCGAACCTATGACTATGCAGAAGATGATAAAAAGTTGAAACTATTCCCTTCTACCCTCAAGGATGCAACATTGCGTTGGTTCATGGGGTTACCTAGTAATAGCATCACAACTTGGGCTCAAATGTAGCAAGCCTTCAATAACAAATATCGAGACTACTGTAGGTCAAAAGACACCAAGGAAGAAATCTTCCGAATGACCATGGGAAGTGATGAATCATTGGAAGATTATGAAGAGAGGTTCTAGCTCAGTTATAAAAGGGCCAGGTGCACACTTGACCTCGAATCGCTGAAGTTGGTCCTGCTCAAGGGAATTCTGGAAGACCTTCTAGACACCCTCCATCTACTGGCTAGGGGAAACATTTACCAACTACCTTATGAAGACATAAAGACTATTTTTAGAAACCATTCTAGGGAAACCAGAAAGATAGGTAGGGGGAGTCAACCCATAGCCAGTACCTCCTCATCCAGTTCATCCATAAAAGGTGAGCTTGGAAACATGCTATAAAACTTCAAGAGTGAGATGCTGCAAACTCTTGCCATGCAAATGGATACCTTGCATATCAAAAGGAAACAAGAGGAAGCAGAGAGCCCTTTGGCCATTTTTTGTCCTAAGTGCACCAGAAGGCATCCTAGGAACGAATGTCCATTGAACTCCATAGATGTTTGTTCAGTCTATGAAGAAAATCATTCTACATATAAGTGCCTTTCCTTGCTCGAACTCAAAGTTGTATACCAAGGGGCCGAAGGAGCCACTGAACCACTCTATTTCATAAACCAAAGTAGACCGCATGGACCTAGACCATACCAACAGGGATTGCAAGGGACATCTAAAGGATACTACAACCCCAACCAAGCCACTTCCATACCTGCTTGGGGCCCTCCTGCTCATCCTTCTTGGTCCGCACCTCCTCCTTGGTCCTATCCATCTCAATATCATTTCCAACCAACTTCTCATGCATTTCAATCATATGCTCAGCCACAACCTCAGTGGAATGCATCTCATCAGGGGTGGAGGCCCCAGTACAACTCTCCTCCTACTCTTTTTCCTCCACCACCTGCTCAACCACAACCATTGCCTCCTACTCCACCAAGGCAACCACAAATGCCTACTCAACTGAACCCAAACCCGAACAACAGACAGGCTTAGCAAGTATATAGTGGGGAACCATCATGCCCAACCTATGCCGTGGAGATTCAGGAGATTAACCTACAATCTGGAAAGGTTCTCCCAGATTGCCAACCTCCCCCTTAAGAGGTTGAGGAAGATAAAGAGGAAAGTGAACCAAAAGCAATTCCACCATTTCCTAAGAGACTATCTAGGACAACACAACCCACTCAGAAGAAACTGGACTTCTGGGAGAATTGAAGCAGTTATGTGTAAAGAAACCACTTCTCCAAGCCATAAAGGATGTGCCTATATACAATAAGATGATCAAAGAGAAGTGCTTCAGGCATCCAGGCAGGCGCAAAAGAGATGCCCCAACCATCAATGTCATAGGACAATTTTCTGACCTGATGTTGGGTCAGGTAATCTATCCGAATTATCTAGACCCTGGAAGCCCAGTAGTTGATGTCCACATTAATGGCACCATGATCCCACATACCTTGATTTATCTAGGAGCTACCATTAATGTGATGACAAAGGACACCATGCTCAAGCTCAAACTCCAAGGCTCCTTGAGAAAGACCACGACAGTACTGCAGCTAGTAGACCACTCCACCGTGACTGATGAAGGGATTGTGGAGGATGTGATGGTATCCATTGATTCTTGGGAGTACCTTGCTAATTTCTTGGTTCTCCAGCTGAAGGCGAAGCTCACCGGGTATCCTCTCATCCTGGGAAGACCCTGGTTGCCCACTGTCGATGCTTACATTAGTTGTCAGGCTGGGAACATGACCATCAAGAACGGGCATATGTCCAAGCAACTAATCCTATACCCTCCTACCCAACCCTTGCTAGAACATGATATACCTCTCTAGTTGGAGGAGAAGGATAAGGATGAAGCCTATTCTGCACCACTATGTGCAGTAGAAACTATCATAGGGGGGAAACTGCAAAATGAGGATGATATCATTGGAAATTTAATTCAAAATCTACTCCCCAGTATTTTGCCATTAGATGACCTAGTGAAAGAAACCCAAGTTAATCCCCTAACTAATCTCTGTGTGGCCGACCCAACCTCTATCCGTGTTAAGAATATAGAGTTCAGCCCAGAAAGAACCTTGAAAATCAACTCATCCCTATCCACCTCCCAAGAGAAGGAACTGTGCAGCTTATCAAGAAAACATTTAGATCCCTTCGCCTGGAGTTATAAGGAGATGAATGGAGTGCACCCTTCATTATGTACTCATCATATATACATTAAGGAGGATTGCAAACCAGTCAGGTAGCCTCAAATAAGGATGAATCCAACCCTTAAAGACATTGTTAAGGAAGAATTGCAAAAACTACTTGATGCAGGATTCATCTACCCCATCACTGACAGTGAATGGGTCTCTCCTTTGGTGCTAGTGCCAAAGAAAAATGGTAAGTGGAGAATCTGTGTTGATTATTGGGAACTAAACAAGGCCACTAAAAAGGACCATTTTCCTTTGCCTTTCATAGATCAAGTGTTAGATGGTCTGGCGGGGAAAACGTTTTTCTCCTTCCTAGAATGGTTTTGTGGGTACAATCAGGTTCAATTCAGCCCGAAAGACCAAGATATGACCACTTTCAGTTGTCCTTGAGGTACCTTTGCATACCGGGTCCTTCCTTTCAGTTTGTGCAATGCTCCAGGCACTTTCCAGAGAGTAGTATTGAGTATATTTTCTGAATTGGTTCATGATGCGGTGGAAATATATATGGATGACTTTACTCCTTATGGTCCTAACTTTCAAGAAGCTTTATCTAACCTAGGGAAAGTTTTGGACAAGTGTATTGAAATGAACCTGTCCCTCTGTCTGGAAAAATGTGAATTTTTTATGACTGAAGGGACCGTGCTATGTCATGCAATATCTCAACAAGGATTGCAGGTGGACCCCAACAAAATTGCCATCATCCAAAGGGTCCCACCTCCTCAAAAGGTGAGAGATGTCCGAAGTTTCCTAGGCTTAGCAGGATATTACAGAAGATTCATTAAATACTTCAGTAATTTAGCCTCTCCATTGTTTAGTCTTTTGGGAAAAGATGTCGAGTTCATATGGACTAAAAACTGTCAAGAAGCCCTAGATACCTTGAAAAGCAAACTTGTGGCTGCCCCAATTTTGAGAGGCCCAAACTGGGCCCTACCTTTCCACATTCACACAGATGCCTCGAACAAAGCAATAGGAGCAGCCTTGGGGCAGATTGATGAAAAGTTACCTTAAGCCATATACTTTATAAGTAAAAAGTTGTTAAAGGCAGAGTTAAACTACACGGTCACCGAGAAGGAACTCCTAGCTGTAATGCATTCCTTAAATAAGTTCAGACATTACATCACAGGCTATCAAACCTTTGTGCACATTGATCATGATGCAATTAGGTATTTAATGAATAAACCAGATGTAAATGCTCGCATTATTGATGGTTTCTTTTACTGCAGCAGTTTGATTTAACCATTGTTGATACACCTGGTAAAGAAAATGTTGTTGCTGAATTTTTGTCTAGAGTAAATTTTCCTGCAGGTGAGGAAGGAATGGTGGAAGATCAAATGCCAGATGAGCACCTATTTGCTATCTCAGTAATTTCTCCATGGTTTCCTGATATAGCAAATTACTTGGTTTCAGCACAGTTCCCACCACACTTGTCCTCGAAAGAGAAGAGCAAGTCTGTGAGGAAAAGTGCCCATTTCACTTGGATTGGGGGCAATCTCTTCAAACTTGGCCCAGATCAAATCTTGAGAAGATGTGTCAGGGAGGAGGAAGTTTTTGACATTCTCCTAACTTGTCATGACGGGCCTTGTGAGGCCATTTTGCAGCAAAAAGGACTGCCTTCAAAATCTTGCAAGCAGGTTACTATTGGCCCACTCTTCACTAAGATGTGAAGAGATATATCAGCCAATGCGATCGGTGCCAAAGGATGGGGAAACCTACTCCAAAAGATGAGATGCCCATGCAACCTCAAGTGACATTTGAGCCATTTGAGAAGTGGGGCATGGAATTTGAGGGTCCTATCAACCCTCCTTCAAAACAAAGGCAATACATCATTGTGTGCACTGATTATCTGACAAAATGGGCAGAGAAAAAAGCAATCAAGGTAGCAACAGAGGAAAAAGTAGCTGAGTTTTTAAGAGAGAACATCTTCTATAAGTTCGGGTATCCAAGAGAACTGGTTACAGATCAAGGCAGTCAGTTCACTTCCAATTTGATTCAAGACCTGCTCACACATCATAAAATCAAAAATAGGACTTCCACCCCTTACCATCCACAAGCCAATGGGTAGGTGGAAGTCACTCATAGAGCTTTGGAAGGAATTCTGACCAAGGTAGTGAGCAGCAACAGGAAAGATTGGGTGGATAGACTAGTTGAGGCCACCTGGTCCTACAACAAAACATGGAAGACCACCATAGGGTTCACACCCTATGAACTAGTCTATGGGAAGAAGGCTTTGCTGTCAATATAATTTGAATACAATACACTAAGGATGGCAGCTCAGCTAGACCTATACCTCAGCCATGTATAGAGGGAAAGGCTACTCTAGCTCAATGGATTGGATGAATAAAGACTGCAGGCCCTTCTCAACATAGAGGTAGTCCAGCTTCAAAGGAAAATATGGCATGATAAAAATATCAGAGAGAAGCAATTCCAAGAGGGAGATTGGGCACTGCTCTATGACTCAAGGTATAAAGACTTCAAAGGAAAGCTGAGGACAAGGTGGCTGGGACCCTACACTATGGAAAAATGAAATGACAATGGTTCAGTTCTGATCAGAACCATTGATGAGGAAGCCATCCCCATGCTTGTCAATGGACATAGGTTGAAAATTTACAAGAAGCCCCTCTCCAAGCAAGAGTTCATTGAAGATCTGAATAAGACAGTGTTGGTAGTGGAGTAGGTCTTAGCCTCCACTCCACCCACTTACTAAAGAAGCAAAAAGAGATAAAAAATAATAAGGGCTCAAGTGAAAACCTCCATGAGGTGCTTGAGTCCCATCATTGGGTTGAAAACCTCTTTTGAGGCAGCCCAGTGATGACAAAAAAAAAAGAGAGAATAAGATCCCTGGGTGAAAACCTCCCTTGGGGGCACCCAGGGTAGGCAATTAGGGTGAAAACCTCCTGGAGGCACCCTAGTTGTCTTTCAAAAACAAAAACAAAAAAACAAAAAACAAAGAAAAAGGAACAGGAAATTGACTTTTAACATGCATTGCAAGTTACAGGTGGACCACAGGAAGCAAGAAAGGATGCCACAGAGCTTATTTCACCTCCTCCATACTCTTCTCAATCATTTCTGACCTTTCTTCCACCTTACTGTGTGTTTTTTTCTAGACACTGTGTATCCTACAGGAGGCCCTATGTGTTCTACAGGAGGCTCCTATAGAAATCACAGAGAGCTCGAAATGGATTTTAAAAATAGTTTGAGGAGCTAGGAAGTTTCATGAAGAGCCTGTAGGCCCTCCTACAACTATCCACCCTCCTAGCCATCCATCCCACACCTGCACCACCTCATTATCATGGATTTCTTCCCTTCCTACAGAAAAAACACAAAAACCAGTTTTTAGAAAAAAACAAAGAAATAAAAGCAACAGCACCTCCAAAGCTCACCTGAAGCTTACCAAATACCTCTCCATCACCATCAACATCTTTGGCAACATCCTCATAGCTGCCAGCACAAGAAACAGCTAAAAATTTTAAAGGGAGAAGCAGCTATAGGAGCTCCTATAAGATTTCCTGTAGCAGTTGATCCCCTTAAAATCAAGCCATAACAGCAAAATAGGTGCATCCATAGGATTGAAAAGGTTGTCTGAAGCAGATCTAGCCAGAGGGTACCTACACAAAGAAAACAAGCCACACATCAGAGAGTAGAAATCATACAGCAGAGGAGATACAGACATGCAACAACTAAAATTCGAGCATGCAACAACAAAGGAACCAAAATGCACCATAGCACGAACATTCGACTTGCAGGTAAGTGTCTAACCCTCTCCTCTGTTGCATCTATGTAATTGAAAATATGCATAAGAAAATGAGATAGTTAGGGTTGAATGATAAAGGTGGCCAGTTAACTGGCCACCCTCATCCAGTTGACTGTGCTCATCTGGAGATGCCACCACGCGTGTGCCTAGTCAACTCATAGGAAATCCAAAGGACAAGTAGTGGAGGTTATACAAACTCCGATGAACTCTGATGCAAGGATGGGAAGTGATTGCGGGAAAGAGTCATGAAGACCCATGATGACAGAGTAGTGGGGACCAATGGTTCGAACCTAGCAACATACCTTTTTTCCAACTCACCCCATCACTGAAAATATCTCCAAGAAGACATAAGTATTCCTCCTCCAAACTCCTTCACCACCTTTTCTTCCATTTTTTCCTCGTCCACTTAGGTGCAACAAGCTCCATACCACCTCCATAGCCTCGAAAACATCGTTCTCTATCGATTTCAGCCAACCTTCTGCTATCGGAGTCCTACAGGAGTAGTAACAGGTTCTACAGGAACGGGTTCTACATGAGCACCTATAGCCAGTTCTACAGGAGGGACAGTAAGCAGTTTTTAAGGAAGAAACACAAGGTTTTTGCTCAAATTCTGGCTTGAAGAGGTAGGCTCTATACAGACCCACCTTGAATATTAATATGTTCAAGAAATGATACAATTTTAAGGAGGAATTAAGCCTGTAGAAGAGAGGAATTCCATAAAAACATTTCTGCCTGTTTTTTGAAAAAACACAGTTTTTCTCTGTTTCATGTGTCTTCAAAATTTTTTGTCTCCATCTCTACCTGGGGTGTTCCAAAAGGGTATAAGCAAAATGACAGGGGGATTCATGAGGAAGGAACCCAAAAATTCAGTTAGGCTCCATGAACATCCTGAGGTGGTAGCCATTTTCACCAGAGCAAATCGGATGCCATTTTTCGAGAAACTTCGAGGGTTTGATGAAGTAGTGGCTCAGGAGTTTTCCCTTGCTTTAGTACCTCGCTCAAAGACCCATGCCAGTGTTACTTTCAGGGGTCTCACCAGGGAAATCACCCCAGAATATGTCAGTAGAGTTACCAGCCTTCCCCTTGGATTACCTTGGAGCAAAGATGAAAAGCCAATGGGACAAGTTGCCAGAAGAACCTTCTTCCAACCAGATGAACATCCTGTAGAAAACAAAAATGGCATTAGAAGAACAACCATACCTTACCCTTGGGATGAGGTCAGTTACCAAATCATCAAGTATATTTCCTTTGAAGGGAGGTATAGCATAGTTTATGGCTACCATTTTAGACTTCTCCATGAGCTGAGATATGGCATGGACACTCCCACACCCCAGAAACTCAGCATCCCCTATTTTCTCATGCAGTCCCTTATAGACTCCAGCATGAAGTTAAAAGCAAGAGGTCCAGATCAGTTGGCTCACCATGGGTTAATTAAACTATTAGTGGAATAATCCCTCCACACTTTCACAATCCCCATAGCATGGGAAATCTTCATAAATATGACAAGTGAAGATGATATAAAGGCCCTCACATATGACCATAGTCCTTCTAAAAGTGAGGGGGATGAACAGCAAGAAGAAGAAGGGGAGGAAACTGAGGAGGAAGACACTAAAACAGAGAAAGAGGAAACTAAACCAGAGGAGGAAGAACTCAAAATAGAGTAAGAGGAAACAAAATTAGCAGAGACAGAGAAGACAAAAGGAGAGGAACAAGGGGCAGAAAAGACAAAAGTGTATCTTGAGACCCTAGAAAGGGAGGCAGCAGCTGCTCTTGCTGCCCTTAGCACCCCTGTTAAACCCAAACAAAAGAGGAAGAGGTGAACATCAATGTACTTCAGGGCTTGAAAAAGCACTAGGATAAAAATGGGAAAACCACAACCATCTTCAACAGTGCCTATTGTAATTGAAGATTCACCCATTGTTAAAGGGGAAGAATCTCCCTCTAAAACCCCCATCACATATGAAAGAGGAAGTCCTAGATCTTCCACTTGGAAGGAAAGAGTGTAACTATAGGACTCAAAAACAGCTCTACAGGAAGCATAGACTGTTCTACAGAAGACCCTAACTAAGCTATAGGAGACCGAAAAACTAGAAAAAAGGGCATAAGAATAGCCAAAGGGGAAGGAGGAAACAATAGAGACCCAAGAACCTAACCCCCAGCCTAGTTTGGGCTATTATTACAATCTCCTTGAGGGGGGAAAAATCATTGCACAGAAACTTGTAGTCCCACTTTTCTTTGAGCTGGAGAAAGAAAGAATAAGGAGCCATAGATGGATGAAAATTGCCAAATCCAAGGGGGTAGAGGATATTGGCCACATGGAGAACAAGCTTAGAGAGATGGGTATGGAATTAAGTGATGTATGACATAGAGAGGCAATTAGAAGAACTCACTTAGAAACAAAAAATGAGTTGCTAAGAAAACAACTGCAATAAAAGGAGACACAATTGGCATGCATGGCTCGCTGGTCTATGGAGGTGATACAGTGCAAGACACCAGCAAAATCATATGGAGTATACCTCAAAGACCAATGGCTACAGTTTCAGATCAAGACTTTGACAGAGAGAGGCACCATACCTTTCCAATATTATAAATAGTTTATAGACCTATGTGACCAAATTTCAGCAGAAGACAAGGCAAAGATAGTAGAGTTTTATTTGCATAACTTGGTCCTCACTGATATGAACCTATTGGACCCCAATGCTAGGCTAGGGGACTTGCAACTGATGGCCATGGCATCATGAATGAATCATGAGGAGAAAAGGGCAACAGAAATAAAAAAGTTGATGGCAAAAGAGCAAAATGAACCCTTAATGATCAGAGCTAAGCCACCAGACCCCATGGCTCTCATCAATGCCCACCAGCTGCTTGCAAATAATCCTCAAAGTGCCCCTAAGTATATCAATGAGCAGGATCAAGTCATTGCACATTTTGAGGACATGGAAAGATTACTAGGGGAATACTGTATTCATTCTTGTATGAGGAGGTGGAACACTCTCCCACATAGTCTACAAATCAGGGAGTATCACTCCCCAACAAGGATGAAATAAGAATTAAGGAGAGTGCCACTACACAAGCGCTCTATGCAGAGTTTGAAGGCCAATTGGATTGGCCTCAAATTGAGTCCCCCACTGTTGCTAGGCCTATTGGAAGGTAGAAAAGAGGAAGAAAAACAATAGCAGTGGGAAGAGGTGGATAGAAAGGTAGGATTCCATGACAAAGAAGAGGACCTCACATCAGAAGCATGGGATGTCAGGGAGGCCATCAGGGCCATCAAAGATGAGGAGATGGACTAGTTGCTCAGAGGATGAGCAACACATTCAGTAGGGGAGTGATGATGAGCCCCATAAATGGGTAATTATATGGGCTCATTTTTCCTCCTAGCTTAGATTAATCCACCATTCTCATTAGTTTATTTCATGTTTTTAATTATATTTATGTTAATAGAGTGAGTTGGGTTGGTCATTATGCCTTGAAGTCTAATGTGTGCTTAATGCAGATTTTTGGTCAATTTTGGAGACAAAGTCAAAGATTGAATGAACATTTGGCAGCAAATATTCAAAGAAAAAAAGGGAGAGGATTTATAAGAGGGTGTTCCCCTCATTTATGACTCCCTACTTGGAATTCTCCTTCAGAAAGCTCAGAGCACAAGCTGCCACATCAATGCACCAAAAAGGTAGCCAAGCAAGTGGAGTATAACTATTGTCTATCTCAAGTTTTCGAAGCCAAGCCTCCCTAATTTTAAGGAAGCTATTGGAAGATCTAGTTGTATAAGTAAAGAGGCCTAGAGACTCATTAGGTTGTTTGGTGTTAGTCAAATTTTGCACTTTTGTTGCAGCTTTTCTCTCCTCAACTTCGAGCTTACTTTTGTAGACAGTTTCATGTAACCTTACTGTTATTTTGATAATGAAGATGAGATTGTTTCTGAGCTAGCACTGAGTTACCTCAGAGGACTGAAGCTCTTGGGTTAGGGCCCAATCCAAGTAGCCAAGCACCTCTTGTTTTTTATTTATATGCTTTGTTTCAGTTTATGAATGAGTTGTTGATAGGTAGATTTCTTTCTTAGTGGAGAATAGGTTGCTTTTGGTAATTTGAAAAGTTGTTTCCATTTCAGTTTGCTATAGCAGGTTGAATAGTGATAGAAGAAGATACAAAAGGGTCATCAACAGAACCTTGACCTCCTTTCTCCCCTTTGGGACCATGAACTAAGGCCAAGACCCTATTGCTGCCACAAAAAACACAAATTTGTCTTTGTCATAGGATTTCTAGTGTTGCAGCTTGTTAGAAGGTTAATGCTTTGTTGTAGATCTATTTCATCATGCTCATTTCTATCTCTACAATAAATTTCTTTCCATGCTTTCTTTCCATATAGCATTGTTCAGCATTTACTTTCCTAGATCAGAATTTAGACTAGCTTGATGAATAGTTCTGTTTTTTTAGTGTAGCTAGTTTCTTTGCTTGCTTAGTTTCAGAGCTTGATTTTCAGTTCTCTTGAAGTACATCTCTACTCACAATAAGTCAACCAATCAGAGATCACCATCTCTTTTTGATCCATGTTCCACAATTTTATGAAACCAGCTCACAAAAAGATAGAAAAGATAGATCAACGCCTTAGAATTCAGCCTCTTCGAGGGGCAACCTCCTTTACATTACATAAATGAACAATTCTTGGATTATTCAAATGACAAAACCACCTTTCTTTATATAGGAGTCTAAGGGATCATAATATAACCAAGCCGACCTGACAATAATAATATAAGGGCATGAAAATAACAATAGAGGGATTCTATGGGGCACAGTAATAACAATATGGGGACAATAGGGGCACAACAATATTAATAAGGGATACAACTACAATATTAATGGGCATTCACTAGTATTATAGGGACCTAACATGCCCCTCTCCTTCAAAAAAGTGTTGTCCTCAACGCTTGAGTAGTTCTGGATGCTTTTGTATAAAATTCTCATCCTCCCATGTGGAATCTTCAGCAGATAAGTTCTTCCACTTGATGAGATACTCCTAAATGGATCGATTTCATAGTTGTCGAGTTCCTGTTTCTATGACTGCTTCTGGTTCCAATATAGTTTTTCCTTCCTCGTCAAGTTCTGTCAATATTGTTTGAACTGGGAGCTTTTTACCTATAACTTTCTTTAAACATGAAACATGGAAAACTGGGTGCACTTGAGAAGCTGCAGGAAGCTCCAATTTGTATGCCATAGTACCAATCTTTTGTAACACCTTGTACAGGCCATACTATTTTGGTGACAATTTGTTATCCTTCTGAGCTTGGTTGAGGGACATTTGCTTATATGGTTGTAGCCGTAGGAATACCCAATCACCTACATCAAAACTTCTTTCATTGCGATGTTGATTGCCTGTTGTTTCATTTCTATTCTGCACCAACACGAGGTTATCCTTTAAGAGTTGGAGAACTTGTTGTTGATGCTCGATGTGATGTTCCACTACTTGAACCTTAGAATTTTCTCTTAAATATGATGTGATGGATGGTGGCTGATATCCATAAAGTGCCATAATTGGGGTCATTTTTGTTGCAGTATGGAAGGAAGTGTTATACGACCATTCAGCCAGAGGCAACCATTTGACCCATTGTGTCTGTTTATCATATACAAAGAAATGAAGATATCCTTCCAAACATTTGTTTACTATCTCCGTTTGCTTATCAGATTGAGGATGATAAGATGAGCTATGAGCTAACTGAGTACCAAGACAAGAAAATAATTATGTCCAAAAATTTCCTGTAAAAATGGCATCTCTGTCACTTACAATCATTTTTGGGTTTCCATGTAGCTTTTGAATTGTTTCCATAAATGTCATAGAAACTGTACTGGCTTTAAATGGATGTGATAATGCACAAAAGTGTGCATACTTGATAATTTTGTCAACTACCACCATGATGACACTCTTTCCCTCAGACTTGGGTTAACCTCTGATAAAATTCATTGAAACCTCCTCCCAACATTGGCTTAGAATGGATAAAGGTTGTAATAGACCTGGTGTCTTAATTGTTTCAGCTTTATTTTGTTGGCATACCAAACATTCCTTCACAAAATTTTCAATATCCGATTTAAGGCCATCCCAAAAAAATTCCTTCTTAAATCTGTGGTAAGTTTTTAAAAATCTTGAGTTCCCTCCTAAGGGAGAAGCGTGAAATTCCAGAAGAATCTTTTGTTTGAGTTGGGAATTCTTACAGAGGTATAAGCGATCTTTGTACCATAACGAATCATTTTTCCAGCTAAATGTATCAGATGTACTGGAATCTTGTTGTAAATTTCGAATAAGTGCCCACACTTCTTCTTCATTCTTCCATTCCTCCCTTGCTTCATTTATCCAATCTGGTTGGATAATAGAAATGGCGAACAACAATGCTTCCACATCCTCATCCTTTCTTGAGAGTGCATCTGCCACCACATTTTTCTTCCCTTTTTTGTAGATGATTTCAAAGTCATAACCCAACATCTTTGTGACCCACTTTTTTGCTCTTCAGAGGATAATATTTGTTCTAAAAAGTATTTTAGGCTATCATGATCCGTTTTTACCTTCAAGTGTCTTCCCATTAGGTAGGGTTGCCATTTCTTAAGTGCATGTAGTATTGCCAACATTTCCTTCTCATAAATAGCTTTGTGTAAATACTTTCCCTTGATTGGACAACTTTCGAAAGCAATGGGTCTTTCATCTTGCATTAAAACAGCACCAATTCCATTTCCAAAAGCATCACATTCCACAATAAAGGTTTTTGTGAAGTCTGGTGTAGCTAAGGCCGGTGCTTGGCACATTGCCTCTTTAAGATCTTCGAAGCCCTTTGTTGCTTCTGGAGTCCATGAAAATGCATCTTTCTTCAACAATGTTGTTAGAGGTGCTGCTATTTTCCCATAATTCTTAACAAACTTGTGATAATACCCTGTCAACCCAGGAAATCCTCACCAATGCTTTATGGATGTGGGGATTTCCAATTCCTTAATGGATTTAATTTTGCTAGGGTCTACCTTAAATCCTTCATGAGATACAATATGACCCAGATATTCCGCCTCTTGTACTCCAAAGAAACATTTGGATCTTTCTGCATATAATTGTTTCTCCTCCAATAGTTGTAGCACCCTGTCAACTTGTTCAACATGATCCTTCCAAGACTTGTTGTAGATTAGTATATCATCAAAATATACTAACACAAATTTTCCAAGGAATTGTTTGAAAATGGAATTCATCAAACCTTGAAATGTAGAAGGTGCATTGGTAAGGCCAAAAGGCATGACCAAAAATGCATAGTGACCCTCATGAGTTCTAAAAGCTGTTTTCGGAATGTCTTGAGTCTTCATTCTAATTTGATGATATCCTGAACGAAGATCTAACTTGGTGAAGTAAATTGATCCATGCAATTCATCCAATAATTCATCAATGACAGGAATGGGAAACTTATCTTT
>APFE031530967.1:3319-21944 GCA_000404065.3 Pinus taeda
ACCTTGAGGACCATTGTCATTACTGGTGGTACCTCTCGCGCCTGTTAACAGCTTTCATTATTGGCTGGTAATCAGACGATGTTCATGAATGTTCGACTTCAGCTCACATGTTCACATGCTTGGACTTGTACTTGTGTTTGGGTCGAGGTGGAGCGCAAGACCCTGCATTGTGTCTGTTGTAATCCAGGCATGATTTTGATACATGACTCTTTCACTAGATGGTTGCGACCATACCTAAGTCTATTCATTGATCCTAACTAGATGGCTACGTCCATACTACGGATCTTGATTGTTATGTACTCTGTCAATGGATGGCTGCGTCCATACCACATATATCATGTATTTTAACTATCATACTGTATATCTCCATGCAGATTCTCGGCGGCAGCTAGATATGGTCTTGTAAAGCACTTCACCTCTCTCTCTCTCTCGAGGCTCATGCTTTAGGGGGCATCTGTTACGCAGTAATTTGTCATCGTTGGTCACCGTCCTTGTTAACCCCGCTGTCCCACACTGGAGGACACATTTACGGACTTGTGACCAGTGACACAACTTGAAAACACTTGCATTAGAGTCTCCTAAGTATGAAATTCAAAATCCCTGAAGACACCCTTTGAAGATTAGCCCTAAATAATGCCCTTTTCCCATTAGCACGGGTCCACAGTGTCTAGCCCGTGTCAATGGCTCAGTTCCTCCAAAAAGGGCGCACCCATGGACGCTCTGACATAGACCAAGGCCCGCGCCACCCAAAATTGGTCATGATTTTTGGCCAGCGCGCACTGAAGTGTTTTTTCCTCCATTGCTCATGCAGTTCTATGAGGAAAAATCCCATGAAGTGGTCGAGTGTCATCTTTTTCATCCATGACAACCCAATTCAAAGGCTATTCTGGGACAATGCCAAATCTTCAGTAGGTGTCCAGATACAATGAATACTGCCTCCTCCTCCATCTATAAATGACTGTCACCCTACATTGAACCAGGGGAGTTTAGAAGTTTTGCAAGAGCTAAGGTGAGCTAAGATTATGCTGGATTGATAGTGAGAGCTGAGAGAGAAGTTATGCTGCTGGAATGTTGAGAGAGGAAGTCACTTTGCAAGGCATGTTTAGCTGCTGACCCAGTTGGAGGAGATTTCAACGTCAAGCCTATTTGGTTGTAATTCTTCTCTTCTTTTATTGAATAATGAACAACTGTCATTATGGTTCCACTCACATACTTTTCTGATGATATTTGAGTTATATCCTGCTTGACTGATATATAATTGCATGATACTAGATTTTACGCTTGTGTCAGGTTGTTCTTTGTTTGTGCAGGTGTCCATACGTGGAGCGTACGGATAGTGACCGACCAAAGCTAAAGAACAGGAGCGGCGTTTCTTCCACGACAAATAGCGTTGGATTCCAGGTAGATCTTTCTGATCAACCATTAAATTATGCAATTAGGAACTTGCGTGTAGCGTGTGTGATTGTTGCTAGACCCCTATCGGGCTAGTGGGATCGCCTCTGTCTGCAGAGGGGATTTACCTACCCAACAATTTGGCGACTCCGCTGGGGAGTTGGTTGTTGATTATGTTTGTATTGTTTGATTTGTAAATTGTGGACAGAGTCTGAAGAGAGGCCAGGTAGCCTTTGAAACACTTCTGCATAAGAAGTGAAGTAGATCAACGCCACTTCAGTCGATCTCCGGGTCGGTTTACAAACTGGACAATCTCAATCTTGCCCCGCATGTCATTTTTCTCTCATTTATTTGTCTGAATAACTTTCTTGGTTAGAGTTCTTGCTATCTTTTTACTTGCTGGCTCTCTCTAGATACTAGAAGCCAAGCCTGAGACCATCCGTTCTGTCTTTTTGCCTGGCAAGCTCCGCTAGCGTGTTTTTTCTTTAAACAGTCGCGCTGTTTGGCGCGTGCTTCTCTCAGACAACTCGCGCCAATCTCTGTTTAGCGCGAGTTGCAGACTTACAGTCACGCCACACTGGTTAAGTTTTTTAATAAGCTTGTTTTCCAGTCTCTTAAGCTTGGGTCTGTGTCTTTCTGCTCTTTTTATACCTCCTGGAAGTCTGTTGGGCGGTTCTTTGGCTGGTGGCTTTTTTCATCCTTCAGTTGTTTGCCTTTGTCCATTGATTTTACATCTTGGCCTTTGTGGCCTTGTTATCGAGCCTCCTGTTGGATTTATGATTTACAGATCCAGTCATTTCATTGATTGATTTCCATATTCTTCTAGTGGTTATATGAGTTTTACATTTCATACTCCAAGTATCTCGCTTTTGGCTTTCTTGTTTTTACCTGACTTCATTTGGGACTTAGCTTACATAGTTCTTTGAAGATATTGGTTTTTCTTTGCTTTGCTGGGTTATTGTTCATGTTTCAGATCTGGTGATAGATACTTTGGAATGAATTATCTGGTTGTGAATATCTCTTGAAACTCCTTTAAGTGCATTATACTATTTTTCAGAGAAAAGAAACAGATTTTTTGCTTTTCATCAATTAGCATGTTATGTTAATTTTTTGCTTTTAAAAAGAAAATGAAAAGATTTTTCCTTTCTTGTTATTAGCTGCATTAGGATTTTTGGGATCGTTTTGTTTGTGTGAACCTCTTAACTCTTTTGTATTTAGAATTCATCAAAACGAAATGAATACAATTTTCGCATATAGTTGCATTTAGGACATTTCGAGAGATTACATACGCTAAGACCAGAAACTGAGACTTAATTGAAGATGAAAAATAAAATTAATTCAATGAACCTAACAACACATTGAAACTTAACGCTCACATTCTAGAGGTCTAGGCTAGAGACGTGTTCCGGCGTCGTTAAGGCTGGTAGTTTATCGTTGAGTGGTTGGGTGATTCCTCCACGGTGAAACGATAGGTGCCAGTACGGACTGTGCTCCCACGTACCGTCGAGTATAAATTGGGAGACCCCTATAGGCTTGCAACCTTTGATCCATAGGAAGCCGAGTCTGCCGCCCTACAAACCGTAATGCACTGAACACAGCATTCAGGAAGATTGACTGCAGTACGGGAAGTCCTTGGTGATCTTCTGATTGCTAAGGTGTATAAGCAGTTTTACGGATTGTTTGGCACACCCTTCTACCTAGATTTCTAGAGTAGTCAGCTTTTGATCCTTTTCAGACTGTCTAACAGAAAAGGTGTAAGTGAGCGGCTTGTCACTTCGTGCTTATTACAATCGAAGGAGACTAGAGCCATCTTTTCGTCCTTTTCTCGACTCTTTAAAAGTGAAAAGGTCAAGTCAAGTCAAGTGTCTTAATAATTTATCTGGCCACGATCACATTACCAGTTAGATCTTGTGTGCGCTAGCTTGAGTAGGATTTCGTCTTAATATGGCAACCTTTCCGGGATTCATCAACCTAAATTCCCCACCTGATGGGAATGTTGGTCGTTTCCCTTCTCCTGGAAATGTTGGTGCTCTTTATATGGCAACATTAACCCTTCTAGGGTTGACTGTCGGGTTACCAGTTTGGTTATTTTCAAACTCTGTGGTCCCTACTGTGTCGGTTGATACTCTATCAGTCCCTACACCTGCACAACATCCTGTTGAACCAAAGGTGGACCCCACCCCCTCGACACCTACTTCAACGTCTCCTTCTTCTGCTTCGCCTAGTGAAAGTCTCATTTCGAGTACCCAGGCGGCTAAGAAGAAGAAGAAGAAGACAAAGAAGAAGAAGTCTGCTAAGGGAGAGGTTACAAGCACAATAGCGACTACAAGCACAACTATTGCTCCATCAAAGACACCAGAAGTCGGGCAACCTTCTACTCCTCCGCGGAAGGTTAAGTTTCCTTATCAATTGTGCAAGGAGGACCATCTTCTTTGTGATTGTCCTGGCATTCCCAAGGTCTTAGAAGTATGGTCGCGCGATCCGGCCCGTCCCTCATCGTCCACTGAAGCTCATGACGATGTCACCACATCAGTTGAGAGTTGTACGGAAAAAGGGAAGATTTGATTCCCCTGCAGACTTTGTGAAGGCAATCATCCCCTTCACCTTCGTCCACTCATGGATAAAGCCTCCACTGTCTTGGAAAGTCTTGTGGCTCCCTGACCCCAACTCCCCGCTGGATATCAGCATCTTTCTGCAGCTGCAGATCGTCCTCCTGCTGACCACAAGATTAGTTTAGCCACCTCTCTTGTTCAGCCTCCTCTTCCTGAACCTGGCTCTAACGAGCCTGCTCCAGACCAACCATTGGTTGGAGAGAGTGTCGACTCGGGTTCATCACCCCTCGACCACCCTGTTCTCCAAGAACGTCATGATCATGTTATTCTTGTCCCATCAGATTCTCCTGAGTCCACAAACGACCCACTTATCCCAGCTGCATATGAGGCTTTTTCTTCGGTTCCGTTAGAGCAAGGGGGAAATCATACGATTCCCCCACCAAGTAGTTCAGTCGTTTCCTTCGACTGGAGTCACTTGACTGCTTACCGCCTTCCATCCCATGTGCCTTTCCAGATTACTGTACATGCCTATGATACGGCTGTACCTGGCACTGTTTTGGATGAAGGCGCGTCGGTCAGTCTCATGTCGTCCACTACTTGGCAAGCTCTCGGTTCCCCACCGCTCAGGCTGTTCACGCAGACTCTGTTGGCTTTCAACGAAGGAGCATCTCCATCTCTAGGAGTCCTTCCAAAGTTTCCTATTACTTTGGGAGGTAAAACCGTCTATATAGACGTGTTGATTACCCAAGGAGCTTTAAGCTTCAGTCTTCTCCTTGGTCGTGACTATATTTATGCCATGGGGGCCCTCGTCTCTTCACTTTTCCATGTGGTTTGCTTTCCACATGATGGAAGGATTGTAACTATCGACCAATTATCGTTCTTTAGTCCTCCGGTGCCTCCTGTGCAGTTGTCACCCCCTCCTGGTTCTCCACCATCAGTTGTATCTGCCTCACCATAGGTCAACTACGTGGCTACCTCTCCCATGCCTATATCCAGCACTGCCGACATCGTGCATAGTGTTCTGGGGACATTGGGTCCCGACTTCCAAGACATTGAACTCCCATCGGGAGCGCCACTCTTGGAAGCCCCGACTTCCTGTTCATTATGATGAAGATCGGGCGGAGCATAGTTCATTTCCCTCTATCAAGCTCCCTAAAAAATGAAACAAGGTGTCTCGAGGATAGTTTTGATCTTGTGGCAACCTCGTTAAAAAATGAAACATGATTGGTCGGAGCATAGTTCTTTCTCCTATGTCAAGCTCCTTAAAAAATGAAACAAGGGTTCTGAGGATAGGTTCTTTTACTGTGTCAACCTCACTAAAAAATGAAACAACTCTCTTTCCAAGTCGAGTCTTTCCAAGATCTCGAAAGTAAACCTTCATTCCATCCACTTTGTTGCATGCAATGAAGCTTGGGGGGCATGTACCTCGTTTGCGTCATTATGCTAGGGGCATGCGAACTTATAACAAGCATAGTTTTTCATTTCAAGCTTGTGTAAACATGAAACCGAATCCAAGCGGAGTTCTCTATGGTTCAAGCTTGTGTAAAAATGAACCCATAAAAAGAGCAGAAAGACACAGACCCAAGCTTAAGAGGCTGGCAAACAAGCTTATTAAAAAACTTAACCAGTGTGGTGCGACTGTAAGTCTGCAACTCGCGCTAAACAGAGATACATTAGATAAATATTGAGAGCTAAGAGCTAAGGTGAGCTAAGATTATGCTGGATTGATAGTGAGAGCTGAGAGAGAAGTTATGCTGCTGGAGTGTTGAGAGAGGAAGTCACTTTGCAAGGCATGTTTGGCTGCTGACCCAGTTGGAGGAGATTTCAACGTCAAGCCTATTTGGTTGTAACTCTTCTCTTCTTTTATTGAATAATGAACGACTGTCATTATGGTTCCACTCACATACTTTTCTGATGATATTTGAGTTATATCCTGCTTGACTGATATATAATTGCATCATACTAGATTTTACGCTTGTGTCGGATTGTTCTTTGTTTGTGCAGTTGTCCATACGTGGAGCGTAAGGATAGTGATCGGCCAAAGCTAAAGAATAGGAGCGACGTTTCTTCCATGACAAATAGCGTTGGATTCCAGGTAGATCTTTCTGATCAACCATTAAATTATGCAATTAGGAACTTGCGTGTAGCGTGTGTGATTGTTGCTAGACCCCTGTCGGGCTAGAGGGATTTACCTACCCAACAGTCGCGCCACATTGATATATTCTGCGGACAGAGGCGATCCCACTAGCCCGACAGGGGTCTAGCAACAATCACACACGCTACAGGCAAGTTCCTAATTGCATAATTTAAAGGTTGATCAGAAAGATCTACCTGGAATCCAACGCTATTTGTCCTGGAAGAAACGTCGCTCCTGTTCTTTAGCTTTGGTCGGTCACCATCCTTACGCTCCACGTATGGACACCTGCACAAACAAAGAACAATACGACACAAGCGTAAAATCTAGGATCATGCAATTATATATCAGTCAAGCAGGATATAACTCAAATATCATCAGAAGAGTATGTCAGTGGAACCATAATGACAGTCGTTCATTATTCAATAAAAGAAGAGAAGAATTACAACCAAATAGGCTTGACGTTGAAATCTCCTCCAACTGGGTCAGCAGCCAAACATGCCTTGCAAAGTGACTTCCTCTCTCAACATTGCAGCAACATAACTTCTCTCTCAGCTCTCACTATCAATCCAGCATAATCTTAGCTCACCTTAGCTCTTGCAAAACTTCTAAACTCCCTGGTTCAATGTAGGGTGACAGCCATTTATAGATGGAGGAGTAGGCAGTATTCATTGTATCCAGACACCTATTGAAGATTTGGCATTGTCCCAGAATAGCCTTTGAACAGGGTTGTCATGGATGAAAAAGACGACACTCGACCACTTCATGGGATTTTTCCTCAGAGAACTGCATGAGAAATGGAGGAAAAAACACTTTAGTGCACGCTGGCCAAAAATCATGACCAATTTTGGGTGGCGCGGGCCTTGGTCTGTGTCAGAGCATCCATGGGCGCGCCCTTTTTGGAGGAACTGAGCCATTGGCGCGGGCTAGACACTGTGGACCCGCGCTAATGGAAAAAGGGCATTATTTAGGGCTAATCTTCAAAGGGTGTCTTCAGGGATTTTGAAGTTCATACTTAGGAGACTCTAATGCAAGTGTTTTCAAGTTGTGTCACTGGTCACAGGTCCGTAAATCTGTCCTCCAGTGTGCGACAACGGGGTTAACAAGGACGGTGACCAATGGTGACAAATTACTGCATAACAGATGCCCCCTAAAGCATGAGCCTTGAGAGAGAGAGAGAGGTGAAGTGCTTTACAAGACTATATCTAGCTGCCGCCGAGAATCTGCATGGAGATATACAGTATGATAGTTCAAATACATGATATATGTGGTATGGACGCAGCCATCCATTGACAGAGTCCATAACAATCAAGATCCGTAGTATGGACGTAGCCATCTAGTTAGGATCGATGAATAGACTCAGGTATGGTCGCAGCCATCCAGTGAAAGAGTCATGTATCAAAATCACGCCTGGATTACAGCAGACACAATCCAGGGTCTTGCGCTCCACCTCGACCTGAACACAAGTACAAGTCCAAGCATGTGAACATGTGAGCTGAAGTCGAACATGCATGAACATCGTCTGATTACCAGCCAATAATGAAAGCTGTTAACAGGCGCGAGAGGTACCACCAGTAATGACAATGGTCCTCAAGGTACTATAGGTACAGTCTACGGCATGTGAATGAATGAGCCAATGTCGAACACCCATAGAGTCATCCGATCGGAGGCTAATGATGAAAACCTCGCGTCGAACATGAAGAACCTGCCATTGAAGCATGTAGGCTCCAAGG
Organism: Pinus taeda; assembly: GCA_000404065.3. Lineage (NCBI taxonomy): Eukaryota > Viridiplantae > Streptophyta > Pinopsida > Pinales > Pinaceae > Pinus > Pinus taeda. Next base: position 11,131 of record APFE031530967.1, read on the forward strand.
TACCAGAAGGGAGTCTCTAGGTCACTTTCCTGGATAATGAGCTGAAGTCGACAGGAAGTGATCTTCGTCGAAGGTGGGCCATAATGTTTCCCACATCATCGACATGAGACGGGAAGAGACAATGTTGTGAAATGAGATTTATGAACTTTCAGACAGAGGTGGTTTCTTTCAGAGGTCAACTTCTCTTGAACATATTGGCGGCATGACAGTGAAGTTGGCAGTATTTGACATCAATAGATCAGAGGTCGTGATGATGAGGCAATGAGCAGATGAGAGGTCAAATAGCATCACCCAAACCCACGGAGGCAAGTGAAAAACCAAATCAGATATCCCCACCTTGACGCGAAAGCAGAGAAGTGCCATGTTCAACACCGACATACTGCCGACACAACTATAATTACGGTTCCAAAATTTTCTTTCCCCCCCCCCCCCCCCCATTTCTTGCGAGTACCCCAATTATTTTTAACAAGCTTGATGAGGATAGCATATGCTTGTGGTGTAAGTTCGACCTTTGGTCGAATCCAACCTAGTAAAAGTTTAATGAGCCCTAGGGAGGAGAAGCTCAAGTCTCGTCATAATGACGAGTCCAATGTCGTCAGGGTTTAACGAGTCTGACATAGGTAAAACTCGGAGTCTTTTTCATGTTTAGAGAGTTTGAAAAAAACACGGAAAAGAAAACTCCAGAGGTCCTTTTTCGTAGAGTTGTGTCTCTCGGGCCTGAAAAAGTGTAAAATGATACCCGAAAGAACCGCCCGATCATTATGACCGAGGAGTAATTTTCATGAGTAGTGATTTCGACCTGAAAAAGTAGAAAAGGGATCAAAATCACGTCGTTTCGTAACTATTAACGAGTTTGAAACGACAAAAAACTGATAATCTTTTTATATTTTAACGGTCGATAAAGGAACTTAAAACGGCCACCCCTTAGTAACCGTTTAACGAGCCAAGAGGGACAACTCGGCGATCTTTTCCACTTTAAAAGGTCAGGAAAAGAGCTGAAAGTAGACCATAAGTAACATTTTCTTATGTTTTATCAAGATTGAAAAAGTTAAAAAGAAGCTTGTTTGGACTCACACATATGATTATGGTTTCTCATTGTGTCTTCATGTGCTTGCTTGTATAATGTGTTATTTACAAATTCCGCAAATGTCTATCTAATACACAATTAGCCAATGCATCAAATAATACGTTCAATTGTCGTGGAATATGTTGATACGTAATAAACTCAAAATTCCTTTCTAACAATCTTACACGTAAATACAACCTTAAAATATGATGGTCTCTGACAGAATAACACCTATTCTGGTGGACGACAAGCTAAGAATCCAGGTTTACCACTAATGCGCGAATACCAAGATTAATTGCTTCAGTAAGGAGCTCGATTACGGCACAATATTCGGCAACATTATTCGTGGTACGACCCAAACAGACACCTTGAAGATCTATCAGCTCACCATGAGGATCATAGATCACCCATGCCGCAGAGGATAAGTTACGAGTACTGCGACAGGCACCATCAGCGAAACCAATATAAGGTGTATTAGACATCTGCACAAGAAGCGGAAAACACAATAAGAGACAAGCGACGATCGAGTCTATAAAAAATTCTAACACACATACGCAACACACTTGCTAGAGTACATGTATATACAAAAAGAAGTGTACTAGCATCACGCATAGTACTTTTTCAAATACAACCCATTACGAGGCTGCGCGAGAGGATTTCCTTCATAATCTATTAACTCATAGGCTCCTTTGTCCAAAACTTTCTTGACAATATAAGGGCCTAGCCACATGGATTCGAGCTTTCCTGGTCCTAACTTCTTGTTTGCTTGATCATATAGGAGAACTAATTCTCCCTCATTGAAGGAACGTGGACGAACAGCCTGGTCAAAGTGAGATTTGACTCGCCTCTTTTGCGTTTCGATGGCCAGATTAGCTAGGCAACGAGTCTCATCTAGACGCTCCAAATAAAGGAGGCGTTCTTCTAATGGGGTAGTGTTAAGAAGCAGCTCGACGGCTAATTTTAATGAAGGGATTTCACACTCAATCGGAAGGGTAGCCTCTAGTCCGTAGACTAGTTGAAATGGAGTGAAACCAGTGGCATCCTTCATGGAAGTTCGGTAAGCCCACAAAGCAGGGAACAACATCAAATGCCAGTTAGACTTATGCATGCCAACGGTGCGCTGAAGCATTGTAACCAAGATTTTGTTGGTTGCTTCAACTTGGCCATTGGACTGAGGGTAGTATGGAGTAGAACTATCGTGCTTTAAGCCCAGCTGGGTTGTTAGTTCTGTCATCATATGATTCCGGAAATGCTTTCCGTGATCAGTCATGATGGCTTGAGGGACGCCGAATCGCGAAATAAAATGATTAAACAAAAATTGCGCCGCTGTGTGACCGTCCTCATTCAGTGTAGGCATCGCCTCGGCCCATTTAGTAAAATAATCAACGGTGACGATGATGTACCCATGCCCCCCGGCCGAGCGAGGGTTACAGGTGACATAATCAATGCCCCATTTGGCAAAAGGGCCGACGGTAACCACAGGGTGCAAAGGAGCAGCGGGTGCCCGCATCTTCCGTTGGAAAATTTGGCACTCGTGACAGGAACGGACTGCAAGAATGCAATCCTTGAAGATGGAAGGCCAAAAGTAGCCAGCACGGAGAATTTTCTAAGTAGTAGCATAGCCAGACATGTGACCGCCATAAGCACCTGAGTGGCAGTCATTCAGGACTCTCTCAGCTTCCTCGTGAGTAAGACAACGGCGAAGAACAGAGTTGGCACCGAGGCGATATAAAGTATCCCCAATGATCTGATATGGTTGGGATTGATGACGAATCCTTCGTCGAGCATCTTTAGAAGTGCCCGGGCAGAAGGAGGACGTTTGCAAATACGTGAGAATGTCACCATACCAGGGGTCGAGGGTGCTGATGAGAAACAAGGTCTCATCCGGGATGTGATCTTCCATGTGAGATGGCGAAGAAGAAGATGGCAAAGAGCAAGTTAACTCAACGAAAACCAGCGATTTCTTAGACTTGGTGGAAGAAAACTCCAAGTCAAACTCTTGGAGGATTACAATCCACTTAGAGTATTTTCCCCCCAGCAACTGGCGTGACAAGATATATGTCATGGGGTTGCAATCAGAAATCACCGTAGTAGTGCGCAGCAGAATATAGTGGCAGAAATGTTGGACAGCGCAAACAGCGGCTAATGCCAACTTCTCGACATGTGCATATCGAGTTTCCGTATCAAGGAGGTTTCTACTGAGATAATAAATGACATGCTCAGTGTCATCATCGTCAGTTTGGACAAGAACCATGCCAATAGTGGTGTCGGCAACGGCTAAATATAGGATGTAGTCACGATGATAATTCAAAGGGCGAAGCAATGGAGTAGAGACAAGGAGACCCTTGAGACGCTCAAAAGATTCTTGAGCCACCGCATCCCAATGAAAAGGGACATCCTTTTTAAGTAGTCGCATGAAGCCTTTAGCCACTTCGGCGTAGTTTGGGACAAAACGACGTAAAAAGTTCGCTTTTCCTTGCAGACTTTGCAGTTGTTGTAAGGTAGCAGGGGGAGAGAGATTCACTATAGCTTTGACTTTGAGGGGATCCAGGTGGATGCCCTCTTGGGAGACGACAAATCCGAGAAGTCGACCCAATTCTATGCAAAAGACACACTTATGAGGATTAAGCCTGATGTTGTAGTGTCGACAGCGAAGAAATATCTCGCGAAGATGAGTAGGGTGGTCTTTACGCTTAGCCGAATGAGCTGGAAGATCATCCAGATAAGGCTGTACAATGTGTCAGATGTCATGAAAAGCATAAGACATTGCACGTTGGAATGTAGCCCTGGCATTTTTGAGACCGAAAGGGAGCTTCTTATAAGCAAAGGTACCCCATGGACAGATAAAAGCAGTTTTGTGTTGATCAACAGGAGCAATATTGATCTGGTTATAACCAGAAAAGTCGTCCTTGAAAGAGTACATTTCACTTACTCGTCAATAATTTGGTCAATGAATGGTGTGGGGAAATTATCTTTTGGACAAGCTCGATTGATATCACGATAATCAACACAAACGCGGATAGTTCACTGTTTTTTAGTGACCGGGACAATATTGGAAACCCAATCTGTGAGTGGGATAGGATAAATAAAACCAGCTTTAAGAAGTTTTTCTACTTCGGCCTTGATCGCTGCAGCCTTTCGAGGGTGTACTTGACGTAAACGTTGGCGAACAAGCTTAGCACCGGGGTACGTGATGATTTCATGCACCACTATGCTAGGATCAATGTCAGGCATTTCTTCGTAAGACCAAGCAAAAACATCACGAAATTCGCGAAAAAGTTTCGAATAAATTTGAATCTCCTTCGGAGTACAAGTGACTCCGATATGAACATGTTCGACAATCCCGGGTTTGATAGAGATGTCGATGGGTTGGGTTTGCGTGATGTTCGCCATATTACCTTCAGAAGAAGTGTGGTAAACATGAACAGGTGACTAAAGGAATCAGAATGGGGAACAAGGAGCAAACCATTGAATAGCAGTTGGCTCGTCCTGAGGGACAGAGAGCAACGAGGAACGATGATGGGTAGCGTGCCAAGGAGGTTCCTCGAGAGACATGATCTCTATAATGGCTTCGTCGGAAGAGAATATTTCGTGTAAAGCATCTGAAGAAGCTTGATCTACAATCCCTAGGGATAGAGCGAACGTGTGAAAAATTTTGCTCGAAAGAGCAAGTTCAGAAGCCGATGCAGCTACAATTTCAGCATAGTTGAGTTCGGCTGGACTCAACGGCATCCTGTCGCCCCATGAATCTACTTGGTCGATGGGAGGAACAACCCATGGATCGAGACAAGTAGAGATCATATTGACGGAAGCGACATTGGGAGGCGAGGCTAGAAAAACGCCCATAAGGGCAGGATCTTTAAAAAGTCCATGACCAAGACTCTCAAATGATTTGGTGGTATGCTCCACAAAAGGAATAGTTCCTTCCGAAGAGGAAGCGAAAAAATTCAGCTGGTCGACCGTAATAATCTTCCCTTGGTGAGGGAAGCGAATGATACGAAAGTAAGATGAAGCAACAGCTTGCATCGCGTAAATCCAACTGCGTCCGAGAAGGAGGTTGTACGTTAGAGTAGCATCAACGACTTCAACTTCCATCTCGACCATTTTTCCTTCCAAAGAAATTGGTAAACGTGGGAGAATACCATAAGGACGGGATGCTCTTCCATCGAAAGCTTCCAAGGTTGTGGGAGACTGACTCAACGTTGGAGAACCAATAGCTTTCCAACAGGCCACAGACATGATGCAAGTGGAAGTACCTTCATCAATGACTGTGTGATGAATAGTTTTCTTATCAATGACAACCTGTATGAGAAAGGCAATTTGGGGAGGCAGTCTCTGAGTATGGCGGTCTAAATCGAATGTAATCAAATCCGAATCTTTCGGATCTATGCCGCCGATGGCAGATAGAAAGGACTTCCTCTGAGAGGGGCAGCTCTGGAGAACTTCTAAAGCAAACATAGCCGACGGAGTCTGGGCTAAATCCTCAACGATATTATAGTGCTGAGCAGTACAGGCATTTGGGTTGTAAGAAGATTTCCGGAGTATTCCTTTTGGAGGGGGTCGAATAGGCACTTCAGCACTAGGTCTCTTGATGTGGAGAGGGCTTGAACTGAATGGAGGAGCACTGGGGGTGACCTCAGGCTCCTTGCCGGCAGATGGATAATATTTTGTTCGAGTACTGATGTTAATAGGGACCGTACCCGCCATAAACACTTGGGAACCGAAGGAAGAGGGAGGTTGAGAGGGGTCAGCGACCATTTGGGTTTGCTGTGAAGGAAAGGGTTCTTTAAGGACCGTAGGAACCCCAGGAGCGCCTTTCAACAAACGACTAACTTCAGACCGCCGAGGGCAGTCTTTGGTGTAGTGATCCTCATCACAGATAAGACAAGGATACTTGGGTTTGCGTTTGGCACTCTCCTCAGATTGAGGTTTAGGTTGATCCTGCTTAGGTTGTTTCGACTTGTTTTTCCCTTTCTCTTTCTTCTTTGATTTCGAGGTTTTGTCAGTCTTGGTTGACTGAACGGCATTAACCTCGGAGGTAGATTTAGAAGGAGGAGTAACCTGGGAAGTGTTTTCATTTGGAGCATTAGATTTCTACTTCCCAAGGTTTGCGGAATTTTTCTTGGAAGATGAACTCACAGACCCGATAATGCCGTCAACTGTAGGTGTTGGCGGGGCTTTGGATGTTCCAGGTCGAGGGGCATCAGGCAAATAATCATATAATGTACCCGACTGAGAATAAACTAAGTCAAGGTATTGAGCACGTGCAATAGCTTGCTCTTCAGTAACACACGCTCCCATTGCAATATCCCGAGCTATTGGAGGGATGAACGAAGTCGTGAACCAATCCGTAAGAAGTTGGTCGGGAATCCAAAATTTAATCATACGTCTACGTCGTCTCCATTCATGGATGTGATCAGAGATGTGCGTAGCGGTTCATTGTCGTAAGGAAGTAAGGAGGTGCGTGCCCGTTTCATAACGAATGGGCAACTGAAAATGCGTAAGGAATGCCATAGCCAATGAGTTGAAATCCTGAAAGGATCCGCGATTTAGCTCAATGTACCATTTAGTGGCAGAGCCAATGAGAGTCCTTTGAAAAAGGCGAAGCCGAATCGAATCATCAAGCCATGAATTAGATGAGCACCATAGATGATACGCCATGACATGAGCTTGCGGATCTTCATTAGCTTTGCCATCAAATTTCGGGCAATCACCAAGAATCTTAGTGGGAACCAGAGGCCAATAAGGTTTATGAAGGATAGGATCATTAGTCAATTTAGACACATCCGGTAGTTCGATAGTCGCTAAAAATGGTAATTGAGGATTAAATGACATTTGAGGATGCTGGAACGATGGGACACCCGGGTTCCAACCAGGTGGTGGTGGCCCCCAAGGACCTTGCCCTGATGGATTTACCCCCATAGTATGCTAGGAATAGGGGTTAGCGTTCTGCCCCCCAGCATATGGGTTACCAAACGATGCTGTAGAAGTAGCATGTGGCTGTTGATAATTTTGGTAAGGAGCAAACAGAGGTTGGCCTTGGGGTTGCTGATAACCGTAATGCGGTGGGACCCCAAATTGAGTTTGAGTCCCAGACTGAGTTTGATAAAACGTATGAGATTGGCCTCCAACCTACATTTGAGAACCAGACGGATTTTGGGATCCAACCTGGGTCCAGGTGCCAGGTTGAGCAGCGCCAGTAGATGGATAACCTTGGGCTATCTGAGTGAAAGGATAACTTTGCTGGTATTGAGGTTGGCCCGCCTGCTGATACTGAGTTTGGCCTACCTGCTGATACTGAGTTTGGCCTACCTGCTGATGCTGAGGTTGGCCTCCCTGCTGGTACTGAGGTTGGCCTCCTGGATGATGTGCAGCAGAGGGTTGGCCTCCTGGCTGATGTGCAGCAGAGGGTTGTCCTCCCATACCAGATGGTTGGGTTTGAGGATGACCAGTTTGTCCAGAAGACTAAGTATACTGGACAGTTGGTTGACCAATTGTTTGGGCAGCTTGGCCCGAAACTTGGGTATACTGGACGTTAGGTTGATTCGGATTAACAAACGATTGGCCAGTTTGTCCAGTATGGGAACCTTGCTGGAGACCAGGTTGAGCTTGTTGAATGGAAGGGTGACCTGGGTTACCAGCAGGTTGGGTATGAGGAGTGAAAAAGGGACCACTAGAAGCAAAAGGATTCCCTTGGAAGGATTGTCCTTGTGGATTTTGCTGGTGTGGTTTTTCAGGTTGAGCATACAATGCTTGACCACCATGGTAAGAGGTGGAACCCCAATCTATGGATAGCGGGACCGAAATCTTTCCAACTGATAACTGACCTACCCCAGTACCAAAGGGTGGTAGATACTAATCATACTGCCCCCCAAGTGAGACATTAGATGTAGGATCAAAGCCTGCAAATAAAGAGGACGAAGGTCGGCTAAAAATAGGCGTTGAAGAAGCCACAGATATAATTGGAAGGGTTGTCACCGAAGTAACTGTTGTACTGCGAGGTGGTGGAGTCGATGGCTCTGTATTGGAAAAAATGGGTGGTGACCAAATAGAGGTCGGAAAAGGAGATGATACAAAATCTCTCAATGCTCTATAACCAAGAGGCAGTCCCCCGGTAGAAGCGGTCCTACTAACATGTGCAGACTCCATTGTGCTAGGGATTTCGTCCCCTGGCATGCCGGATTCGTCAGTAGTAGTAGGTGATGGATTTTCCATGTCGGAAGGAAAAGGTTTCCGAGGAGAAGTATATTCCCAAAAAGGGATACCGTTTTGAGAAGGTTCCCAAATGGGGTTCGTAAAAAACTGGTAATCCTCGTCGCCTGGAGCGCGAGAGATGATCGGTTGTATGCTTGGAACAATAGGGAGAATTTGACTCACAACCGGACCCTCGGAAGACGAAGTTGGTAGTTCCGCCAAGATGAAAATTCACAAAATCCTAAGGAAACTAGTGAAACCAGTTCCTACGCAGACTAACCCAAACAAAATTAACCGGGTTATGTGATCATGGCTAGATAAATTTTAAGACACTTGACTTGACCTTTTCATTTTTAAAGAGTCGAGAAAAGGATGAAAAGATGACTCTAGTCTCCTTCGATTATTTAATGAGCACGAAGTGACAAGCTGCTTACTTACACCTTTTCTTTTAGAGAGTCTGAAAAGCATCAAAAGTTGACTACTCTGGAAATCTAGGTAAAAGGGTTTGCCAAACAATCCGTAAAACTGCTATATACACCTTAGCGATCAGAAGAACGCCAAGGACTTTACGTACGGCAGTCAATCTTCCCAAATGTTTTGTTCAGTGCATTACGGTTTATAGGGCGGCAGACTCAGCTTCCTATGGATCAAAGGTTGCAAGCCTATAGGGGTCTCCCAATATATACTCGACGGTACGTGGGAGCACAATCCATACTGGCACCTACCGTTTCACTGTGGAGGAATCACCCAACCACTCAACGATAAACTACCAGGTTTAACGACGCCGGAACACGTCTCTAACCTAGACCTATAGAATGTGAGCGTTAAGTTTCAATGCGTTGTTAGGTTCATTGAATTCATTTTATGGTTTAATCTTTGATTAATCTCAGTTTCCGGTCTTACCGTATGTGGTCTCTAGAAATGTCTAAATGAAACATATATGCGAAAATTGTATCGTTTCGTTGAATGAATTCTACCTACAGAAGAGTTGAGAGTTCATAAAAAAAAACGAACACAAAAACCATAATGCAGCTAATAACAAGAAAGGAAAATCTTTTTCTTTTTCGTTTTAAAAAGCAAAAATTAACACAAAAATGCTAATTAATGAAAAGCAAAAACTTTTTCTTTTTCTTAAAAATAGTATGATGCACTTAACCGATTTCAAGAGATATGCACAAAACAGATAATTCACTCAAAGGAATCTAGAACCAGATCTGAAACATGAAAAATGACCCACCAAAGCAAAGAAAACACCAAGATCTTCAAAGAACTATGTAATCTAAGTCCTAATGAAGTCAGGCAAGAAATAAACAAGCTAAAAGTGAGGTACTTGCAGCATATAATGCAAAACTCGTACAACTACCAGAGGAATGTGGAAATCAATCAATAAAATGACTGGATCAGCAAATCACAAATCCGATAGAAGGTTCGATAAACAAAGCCACAAGGGCTAAGATGTAAAATCGATGGAAAAAGGCGAACAACTGTAGGATGAGAAGAACAACCAGCCAAATAACAATCCAACAAACTTCCAGGAGGTGTAAAAGGAGCAAAAAGACACAGATCCAAGCTTAAAAGACTGACAAACAAGCTAATTAAGAAAATTAACCAGTCTGGCGTGACTGTCAGGCTGCAACTCGCGCTAAACAGAGATTGGCGCGAGTTGTCTGAGAGCAACAAGCGCCAACCAGCGCGACCATCTGAAGAAAAAACGCGCTAATGAAGATTGCTAGGCAAAAAGACAGAACAGATAGATCCAGGCTTGGTTTACAGTGTCTAAAAAGGGCAGCAAGCAAAAAACAGCAAGAACTTTAACCCAGAAAGCTATTCAGACCAATAAACAAGAGAAAAATTGACATGCAAGGCAAGGTTGAAGTTGTTCAGTTTGTAAACTGAACCAGAGATTGACTGAAGTGGCGTTGATCTACTTCACTTCTACATAGCAGGAGTGTTTTGAAGGCTACCTGGCCGCTCTTCAGACTCCATCTACAATTTACAAATCAAACAACACAAAAACAAACAACAAGCTAACTCCCCAGTGGAGTCGCCAAATTGTTGAACTGGTAAATCCCCTCTGCGGACAGATGCGATCCCACTAGCCCAACACGGGTCTAGCAACAATCACACACGCTACACGCAGGTTCCTAATTGCATAAATCAAAGATCGATCGGAATGATCTACCTGGAATCCAACGCTAGTAATTGAAGGAGAAACGCTGCTCCTGTCCCTTTGCTTTGGCTGGTCACAATCCTCACGCTCCACGTAAATGGACACCTGCACAAGCAAAGAACGATACAAACACAAGCGTAAAATCCAGTATATGCAATTATATATCGGTCAGAAAAGATACAACTCAAATACCATTGAAAGACACATGATTGGAACCATACTGATAGTTGTTCATTAATCAGTAAAAAAACAGAGAAAGATTACAACCAAAGGGTTCTGACGTTGAACCTCCTCTGACTGGGCAAGCAGCTAAATACGCCTTGCAAAGTGACCTCTTCTCTCTCAATATTTTGGCAGCATAACCCCTCTATAATTCTCAATTCT
>APFE031530970.1:2554-38271 GCA_000404065.3 Pinus taeda
TACAGAAATTACCTGCATACGAATTCTAAATCACAGAAAAATAAACAATGCGAGAGCATAACACATAAAACACATATACATAGAGATTTCCCACTGGATCCCAAAACTGTGACTACCAGCTTGATTTTTTAGTATGTTCCTTTCAATGTTACAATACATATTTATACATGCCAAAGCATCCAATACCATGGACCGTAAACCATCGCGTCCAAAACCATGGACCGTAAACCATCGCGTCCAAAACCATGGACCGTAAACCATCGCGTCCAAAACCATGGACCGAAAACCATAGGTAGGTTTGCCCAACCTAATATAGGGTCCAAAAAAAAATTTTCCCTGGGCGCTGTCCCAAACCTCGTAGAGGGGGGCTACCCACCCCCCTCTAACCCACCGGTTCACTACGTAGGTTAGTCGTGGAAAGAATATAACACAACCCAACAGGATGATGAAGAAGAAGCAAAATATGTAGAGAGGAAACCAAGCAACCATTGCGACAGATGCAACTAGTATCGACAAATATTCCAATCAGCCTTGTAAAGTTAAATTCCCTTGCATGTTATGTAAGGGTGACCACCTTCTTAGATATTTTCATGGTATTCCCAAGGTATTAAAAATGTGTTCCATGGCCCCACATCGACCTTTGTCATCAGATTCTGAAGATCATGCTATTGAAAAAATCCTCAACTAGCGATAGTAAGGTCTGGGGGAAAAAGGGTAAAGTCAAATTTCCCTATAAGTTATGTGAAGGGAATAAATGTATTCACCTTTTTCCTTATATGTATGAATCCTCAAAATTGTTGGAAAACCTTACAACTTCTTAGCCACGACTTCCAACTAGTTACTACAAGCTTTCTCCCAATCCTCCACTAGTTGATGAACTGATTGACCAAAATCCATATCCAGTCAATCTCACTCTCTCTGAATTTGAATCCCATGAGTTCATTTCTAGTCAAGAATTAGTTGAGAAAATTTTTGACTCAATTCCACCTTCAGTTGATCATACCTTTCCTGCAGAGAGAAAACTACATACTGCTCAGGTTCTTCACATTTCAGGTTCTAATGAACTGGGGGATAGTTCTCCCATTCCCATGGAACGGGGGGTGGGGAATCCTCTCATTCCCATAGCACTGGAGAGAAATTCGCATTTTCTCGTAGCATAAGAGGGAAATTCTCCTATTCCCATGGCACTCCCTCCAAGTAGTATGGTCACTTCCTTTTATTGGATTTGACTCACAGGATATCGTCTTCCTCCTTGCGTACCCTTTCAAATCATGGTATAGGATTATAATGTGGTCATACCTAGAAAAATAATAGATGAAGTCTCATTGGTATTATTTTGTCCTCAACTACGTAGAAATCTTTAGGTTCTCTACAGCTTAAGCACGTTACTCAGAATCTATTGCTTTTTAATAGAGGAACCTGACAACCATTAGGGATCCTTCCTAATTTTCCTATTAATTTGAGAGGAAATAATGTAAATATTGTGTGATGGTATTCCAAGGCCCAATGGATTTTAATATACTCCTTGGGCGTGACTATGTTTATTTCATGGGACCTCTTGTCTTTTCACTCTTTCGCGTGACGTGTTTCCAGAATTGTGACTATTGACCAACTTCCATTCATTGGTCCTAATTTGGATCCCAATCAACCAGTTTCCCTAAATGGTCCTTATATGCAAGTGGTATCTCACCTACCAAAGATTAATTATGTAGTAACCTATCCCATTCACATACCTATTTCTGAAGATGAGCATCTCACTATCTACTCAACTTCTTTTGACCTAGATCTGGTAGGTGATATGGTGAATCATTTATTGGGGGCATTGGGGCATGATATTTCCATTAGATCCCTTGATATATATCCCTTTCCATAGCATTGTTCTCCCATCTTATGAGAACCTCTTGGAATCCATGGTCTCTCAGAGGACATGATCAGGATCAGACAGATTTCCTTGTCTTGTGTCAAGCTTGTTAAAAAATGAAACAAGGTCTTAAAGCAGAGTTGATTTCTTGTGTCAAGCTCCTTAAAAAATGAAACAAGGTTCTTGCAGGAGATTTACTTATCTTGTGTTAAGCTCCTTAAAAAATGAAACAAGGTCCTCAAAGCATATTTATTTTCTTGTGTCAAGCTCGCTAAAAAATGAAACAAGCTCTTATGAGGATAGTTCTTTTACTATGCCAACCTCATTAAAAAATGAAATAGTTTCCTATGAGAATATTTCTTTTGTGTGTCAAACTCATTAAAAAATGAAACAAATCCCATTTCAATTAGAGTCTTTTATTAGATCTCGTAAATTCTCAGTCGATTCTTTCACTTGATCTCGTAAATGAACCTTCATTCCATCCACCTGTTAGTACTGAGTAGTCTACTTAGGTGCATAAAATGAAGCTTGGGGGGCATGCACCTCGAATTGAGTCATTACATTGGGGGCATGCAAACTTATTTCAAGCATAGTTTCCCACGTTTCAATATTGTTTAAAATTTCAAGCATAGTTTCCCATGTTTCAAGCTTCTGTAAAAATGAAACCACTCCCATTTTATCCCTCGTGATTGCCATTTTTATCAACCTATTTTTTCTAGATGAGCCTTAGTTTTTTCATTCCATCAACACCATTTGCTTGGCTAATCATATGCTTTCACTTAGTTTTTAACCTTTCTTGAGGAACCACTACAGTGAGCTGGCTTATTATCCAGCCTTGACATTTTCATATTTTTATTAGTTCCATCATGACTGGAACCCATTGCTACCCTTTATACCACTCATTCCTCTAGGAGGAATCCTCTTTCAACTATTTTCATACTCCTAAAATATGAAAATATTGTTGAGCACCTGTCTTTTTGAACTTGTAAAAGTAAATGAAAAGATGTCTACTTAGTATAAGTTTAACCCTTTTCCAAACTAAGATAGACTATTTAGAAAAAAGGAAAACCTTAGTCACACGTGGCTAAGAGGTTCTCTTGAGTATTTTTTTCTACCTTTTCGGACTTAAGAGACTATCTACGAAAAGGGACATTTGGATTTTTCTTTTTTCCTCTTTCTAAAACTCTCTAAACATGAAAAAGATGTCAATTTTTACCTTCTTTGGACTTGTTAGAACATCAAATAGTGATGGACTTGTCGAATATGACAAGGTCGAACCACTCATTCTCAGGGTTCATTAAATATGCTTGGAGGGATTCATCCGAAGGATGAACTTACAGATCAAGCATATGTTATCCTCTTCAAGCTTGCTAAAAAATAAAGAAGTATTGACTAGTATGTTGGGGAAATTAGGAAAACATAGTATTCCATTTTCTAATGGCAGGAAGTCACTCTTGAACATGAGACTCTTAAAATTCATCTTTGTGGTTGTTGGGTTGGATAATATGTTTGCATTTTGGTTATCACACCATTTTTAGAGCCTCCATTTTAGTTCTGGGTCAGTGCTGCCAACTCCATTCAGTGTCATCGGTCTGTACAAGAGAAGTCATTTAGCTAATCTCTATTATAGTACTCTGAAGCATTCATTCCATGCTTTCCTTTCCTAATCCAGTTCCATATCATCATCATTTTGATCATTCTGTCTTGATCATCATACTCATTTCATGTCGTTGATGGGGGATACATTAAGGCCTTCCTAAGGTGGGTCACTTCCCGTCAACATCAACACATTATCTAGGAACTTGACTTAGAAACACCCATCAGTACCTTGGTGCTTCATACATCAATGGAAAGCTTCCTCACTCTCAGAAATAATCTTACAACACTATCCTTCGATCAAAATATTTTATGTTTTGTTTGACACTAACTCATTTACTCACACCATACGAATTATGCTTGAATACCTTGAGAGCCATTAACATCATTGATGGTTTCTCTCGCATCTATTAACATATTACATCATTAGTCAATAATTAGATGGTGTCTACCATGTTCGACCTCTACTCATTGATTCAAATGGTTAGACTCATAGGTTGGGTGTTCGTGTGCAGGAGATAGAAGACCTTAGATCTAGTTTTTTCCATTCGCGTTACAATTTTAGGATTACAAAATATCACAATGTATGATGGCCATGATCATACTAACAGTCATCCATTCATGGGTCCACCATTAGTCATCAGTGGACATGTCTTTTGATCATTATACATCTAATGTTATATTATGTGCTGAGTATGGGTATGCCTCCCTCGACAAAAGGATGCCATGATGTAAATTGTTGTAACAGAAGAGGATCTCGTTAGTTTTTCTTGATCCCAACTTGTCACAAGGTAAAGCACTTCAATCATGAGTCATCATCTCTAACTTTTTGTTTTAACCTAGGGCACTCTATTATAGGCCATTTTGTCGCATCCAATCAATATGCCTCCTAATGGGATCAATTAACATCTTATTCCCCCTTTACATCATCATTTCACAAATCCATATGCATTATCTCTCATGCCCTATAGTTTCTACCCTAAAATGCGTCATCTAAGCCAGTTTTAGGACCAACGCTCCCTAGCCTCTTGTTGTATTGTGTTCACCTACAAGTTGCTCCACTGTGGCCTGCGTTGATCACCTACAGGTTGCTCCCCTTTGCACCTGCATTGGTTCTAGAAATTTTGGAAAAAGAGAGAGAATCTTGAAGCCTCCATTTTCATAATCTTCTAGGATTTGTTGTAACCATTCACCTCAAATAAAACTTTCGAATCATATCCTATCATACCTTGTAGTTCCTATCCCTTATCCTTAGATCTCATCATCCCATAAAGAGTGGATCTCAATCCCAAGATTCGTAAAATGATAAGAACTCCCAACTGACCTCACTCCTCCATATATTTATTGCCTTCCATATGCAAGAGGTTGGTTTTTGGAGAGTGATTCTACCCTTATGCTTTTATAGTGAAAGTGATGTTTTCATGCGATTAGTTTGATTGGAGGTGGACTTTGTGACAAAAGAAGGACAAGTCAACAACTTCGAGGAGATCTTCTACAAGATCAACAATATTTAGGTTGTAACTCACTCCATTTATATCAATACAAAGAGTTCTTTGTTTTCGTATATGTGATGTTATTATTTCATGTATTTCAATACCATGTTGTACTGTTGAATAGAGTAGATAGATGATGCTACATAGATATCATAGATTCTTGGCTTGTGTTGTTTGGTTGTGCAGGCTCTCATTTTGGTAGCTGGAGCTAGGATTGGAGCATTCAAGCCAAAAGAGTGAAACATACGACAAAGTCCAAGTAGGTTTCATCCCTTCATCTACTTACTTTAAGGAAAACATTGGCTCATTTGTCTTTCTATTGTTCTAGATTAGTCCACCAGAACTAAGGGAGATATTTTTGTCCACATTCATAAACCCTGCATAAAAATATCACTTTTCCCTTTTTATACAAAAGGGTTGATTTGAAATCATATCTTTGAATGTTCCTTTTAGTTGTTCATGATTATAAGTAAAATTTGAAGACTTGAAACTTTGTAAAATTAACTTGTCACATAAACTTTTACGGAATGTGTGGATGAAATTATAGGTCAAAATGTTTTCCTATTAATATTCATTGAAACCAAATTGGAACTTGTGTAAAATAGAATCAATCAAGGGATTTATTCTTGGAACAAGATGGATTTAAGTATCATGAAAAGGAGTAATTAACAAGGATGTTTGTTCTTAATTTTTTTTCACCAGACTCAGATTTTGTCCCATCTTCCTTATTCAGCAATAATTAAGATGTGTTTTCATTGATTTTTCCCTAATTATTGAATTGTGTTTAATATGAATTAGAGGTAAGATTGGCATGAGGCATGCATTCTAGAAATTTGTTATCAATTTCCAAGATAAAGTTTTCTACAAAAGTATTTTTTAAATTAATAGCTTCAAAATAATCAAAATGTTTTTTCTTCAACTAATTCATCATTTACTAATGATAAATGCAATGGGTTGGGCTGGTACACACGTGATGAAACTCTATATGCATTTGGGACATCAACTAGGTTGGACTAGTACACACATGATGCAAATTTATATGTATTTAAGACATCAACCTCTAGTTCACTAGAAAGGTCAAATGGAAACAATTCAAATAGTTCATGATAAAATGGTTTAATAGTCTTAAAAAACCTAAGAGAAATCAATAGAAATCTTAAATAGTTGCCTTCCATAATTTATTTTTCTTTATAGATCCGCACTAATCCAAAAAAATTTCAATGAGTTGGACTTGTACACACATTCTACAACTCTATAAGCATTTGGGACATCAACCTCTACTTCACTAGAAAGGTCAAATGGAGATTATTCAAATAATTCATGATAAAATGGTTTAATAGTCTTACAAAGCCTAAGACAAATCCATAGAAATCTTAAATAAAAGTCTTCAATAGTTTCTTTTTCTTTATAGATCCACGCTAATCCAAAACAATTGCAATGAGTTAGACTTGCATAGACATTCTACAACTCTATATGCATTTGGGACATTAAACTCTACTTCAGTGGAAAAAAAAAATGAAAACAATTCAAGTAACTTTTGATAATATGATTTATAGGAAATAACGAATGAAAAAAATTTCAAATAGTTCTTAGTAAAATAGTTTATTAATATTAGAAATTTTCAATATTTTCTTCTTCTTTATAAGTCCATGCTAATCCAAAACAAAGTTTTTGGAATTCGTAATTGCCATGAGAAGCTACGAAAATTCCTCTAAATTTTTTCTAGTTAGGTATATACTTCCATTAGTGTCTCATACTAGAATTGAATTCATCCTTCAAAGGTAATGGAAAATAATTTATAATATATGCTTTGATGAAGGCTTTTTAACAGTCATATTTTAAGCTTACAAGTATTGAGATGAAAAAATGTAGAGGTATCCCTTTCACCATTTTAGGGATATCATGCAATGATCCAAGAAAACTTCAAATATGATCACACATAACAATTTGGGGTAGAGCCATAATGATAAAATAAATTAGAAATAAAAATTCAAACTTTGTTAAATTGCCACTAGATTTGGTAGTCACCATGTTTTAGTACACATTCAAAACTCTCATAATAACTTTAACAAGGGGGCTGCGGAGTAGCTAGTCCCTACCTTAAAAATAAAATAAAGAAAATAATGGTGAAGAGGAGCGTTTCTTAGTGGCAGTAATACTAGTAATTAGAAGTAGCACCAACAACATCTAAGCTAGAATCAAAATAAAAGCCACAAGCGGATTCAAAGTAGAGCTTGTTGAAACATGTGTTTAAGAAGTAGCACCACCAAAGCAAGCCATAGAAGCACAGTAAAAGCAAGGAGTAGCCCAGATACTTTCATTCATTGCACCACTGAAGCTAAACGTGTGTTGTTCCTTTTCTTTTCCCATCAGTCAAGTGGTTGTGGTTGTTGATTAGCCTCAAGTCTTTTATGAGTTGTGTGGCTATCATGGCCATACTCTTACTTTATAGCTAACAATATTGTTATAGGAACTCAAATTTTGGTTTGTCTATAACATAAAGAGTCACACACAAAAAATACTTGTACGCAGGTGTACTTCCTGACTCCAGAGCCCACCTGCTACTCTAAAGCATATAGCCATTGCTATAGAGCAGTGGTTATTGTATCACTCTCTCTGTTCTTTTATGTTCTATTTTACAGTGCTTAAAATAAAGATGGTTGAAGGCCCGGTTGATTTCCCTCATTAATTTGCGCACACTAAATCTACAAGTTGATTTGCTTGGAAGACAATGTGATATCTAAAATATGCTAGCAGTTAATCTCACAGGATTCAATTGGCAGTAATCAAAAGACATCCAATGTAAGCATTGCTTTAAGATTGAGATAAACCCAACTATCTGGTCTTTTAGTAGATGAAATTAGTTATAAAGTAATCAACAAGATGTAAAATAGTTGTGGGATTTTAGATAAGGAATCTCCATATTCTGAATAAGAATGTAGATTGCTTCAACAAATTCATAATTTCCCTACAATATGTGTTCAAAGCAACAGTGTTAGGAACTGAACCAAAAGAGGATGGCTACATGAGATGAAATTGTTTCATCTTCATCCTAGTTTCTAAAAAAGTCCTAAATCTGATTGGAAGAACAAATTGGGTCTAGAACCTATCATGGGCATCATCGTACTTTGGATTTAAGTGAATCCAATCTCCCATGTAATATTTATATGAGAAAGATATGCCTAAAGAAACCAAATTATACTATTTAATATGCTCTACGCCATCTTTGAGATTCTTGGCTTGAGGCTACCTACATCTTTTCAATTTTCATAGATGAAGAAAGGAGATTTATCCACTGAATTTCTATTTATTGCAACATAAATTGAATTCAAATGGATATTATGTAATATTTAGGTGCCATTAAGATGTCATATATCAATATCTCAATTTTGATGGCCTTGTGTGCAGAATTATTCCTACATCACCCAATCTCTAGGTAAGGCTCTGTGGATGGTTTTCATCTTCGAAGCATGAAGAAATCAGCCAGATAAAATAGTATTTTTACAAGACAAATGTGGGTCCCTACCTACCCATTTGAACATACGTAGGTTCCCAAAAATACATATATTTCTCTTGCTAATTACTACAGTGTACCCTAATAAATCATGTTGGCATTAAATCAATTATAAATCAATGATTACAAAGTTCTTTATATGTTGTGTCTGCATGAAACACAAGTGTCTTATGCATTGCAAGTGTCAAACAGCACAAAGCCAGTGGTTAATTTTCTCCTCATTCGGTTAGTTAGAAGCTAGTCTTTATTCTTAAAGAAAGCAATAAGGAGAAGCTTAAATAGAGAAAAGTCTTAATGACAACACAAAGTATAACCATTAATCTTGTATAAGACTTGAAATAAGAGTAGTAGGAAAAGAATACCTTCAAGACCTAGCATCGAGAGCTCTAAGAGAAGAAAGAAACCATGATAACTTTGTCCCTTAGCAAGAGATTGAGCTAGTACACTTGGTTTGGTTTCTGGATTAACAATTTTTACGGATTCACTAGCCACAACAAATTTCCCTCTTGTAGTCAATCTGTAAAGTAACCACTTAAAGCTAGTAGTATTAACAGGGATTCATATGAGAAAGAGAAAGCCCTATTCCTACTAGGAAGGTAGACTATTGGAAGGTGGGGAAGCTTATAACTCGAAGATCATACCAAGTCCTCGTTCCGTGGTCGAGTAGTTTTGTTCGGATTTATTCAATTTTCGACTACCATATGCATTTGATGGGTAATTTAGGTGTTAATTTTTTGTTGGTAGTTTGTTCACTGATGGCATAGTCTATGAACGATATAAGTGTATTCTGGGGTAGCAGTGAGCCTTTGTTGATAGTAGGTAACTGGGTGTGTATGAGTGTTTTATAGTAGGTTTTTCTTGTATCATCGGTTGCTAATAATTTGATAAAGGGTTCAGTTGTTTGGATGTAATATTGATGAAGGGCTCATTCATTTGGCTATAATCCTGTGAGTTGTTGGAGCAACGATGGCCACCAATAGGAAGGAAGAATGAAGTTGTTGCTCAAATGCATGACACATCTTCCAGCAACAAGCCTATTGGATCTATTAGTGGAAAATATGGCATCAATAACATAATTAACAGGGGATTCCTTACTTGCATCAATGGCTCAATCAACAGAATAATAAGAATAAGAAAAGGGATAATCATAAGCATAATGACAACTAAGACAAGAACAAGTATCAGAATCAATAGGGTTATATAAAAATTGACTTCTTCTGTAGGTTGATTTTGCAATCGAATTTCTTTCATTTTTACATAAGAATTTAGGATGGAAGGGATAATTATTTTGCGAAAATATTTAGGGGATGAATTTTGATAGGTATGGCAACACAAAGCACAAGACCATCTTCACTAGTAACATTTGTGCTAATCTCTCTCAACATTTCTACCCCAGTAGCTACCTCATCTTCATATGCACCGAGCGGGATGTTAGGGATGAAGTACCAGTTGTTCCAGATGAAGAACCAAATGATCCTAATGGATTCTCCCAACCAACAAAGAGCACCGGCTGGCAATAAGAAGTAGTTAATATAGAGCCTAGTTCCTCTGGTAAGTTCTCTCCCTATTCTAGTGAATTTGAATTTTATTGGAGTTGTTTAAGAGAAATATTGTTAATGCAAGTTCTCTCCCTATTCCAGTGAATTTGAATTTTATTGCAGTTGTTTAAGAGAAATATTGTTAACACAAAGTAGAGAGGAGGTGAAATACACCTATTTTACACTTAAACCAAATTCGTGGCATGAGTGGTGAAAAGAAAAAAATCTTTCATTTGTGTTTAGGGTTTTTGCATGTACATTGATTTAGGAACAATTTCATGAAAAGAGAATTACATTGTGCATCTTGTTTGCTACATTTTCCATGTTGCATAATGTTTGTCTCTTCCCTTCCTTAGCTTGATCTTCATTGAAGAGAAAGATTCCATTTCCTAATGCTAGATTTTGATTTTAAGGAATTCAGGTGAATTTGTGGTGAGCCATAAAACTAAAACTTAATTCAAGGTCAACTTAAAATTTATTGAATCAACCTACAGATCATTTGTAACATTAACACAAACACATATAGGTCTAGGCTAGAGACATGTTCCGACATCGTTAAATGTAGGAGTTGTCGTTTTTTGCTAGTTTTGCATCCCGGGGGTTAAATCTCATTCAACGTACATGAGTATATAGGATCGTTCTCCACGTAACTTTGGGTATATTGGATAGTGCTACACGCTCATAAAGTATATGGGAATGCTCTCATCAAATGGTTATGCATTAGACAACACTACTACGAACTGCACTCCCACGTACCATCAGGTATATTTTGGGAGTCCCCTATAGGTTTCTATACATCCATAGGTAACTGATTTAGCTGCCTTGTATACTGTGATACATCGAAAACAACATTCTCAGAGATTTCCTCCACTTACATTAATTTCTTAGTTCACAAAGGTGTATATTGTAGTTCACAATTGCTTGGTAAACATTTATGCATAGTTACCCCTTTGTTTTGTTTGTTTCTTTAATTTCTAAAATCAATTAATTAACCACGGAATAAAATCCTCCTTGTGGAACAATACCTTAGTGGATCTTTGGTTGAGACTAATGGCAACAGTTCTGGAGTCTACCAATCTTGGGAACCCCTCCAATAGGAATCTTGATCCTTTTCCTTATTTTGGAAGTATTGGTGCTCCTTATATGGTAATGTTTTCCCTTCATATATTTACCATTGGTTTGTTAGTTTGGTTATTTTCAACCCCTATGGTTTTTAATGTCCAAATTGCTTCTCAACCGAGTTATCCTCCACCTGAATAACATCAACCTCATGTTGATCCTAAAGTTGACCATTTTCCTTCTTAACCTATTGTTTCTTCATCCCTTTCTTCTTCTTCGCCTGGTGAAAGTATTAATTCTAGTAACTAGGAAGCTAAGATGAAGAAGCAAAATATGTAGAGGGGAAACCAAGCAACCATTGCGACAAACATAACTAGTATCGACAAATATTCTAATCAACATCGTAAAGTTAAATTCCCTTGCATGTTATGTAAGGGTGACCACCTTCTTAGATATTTTCATGGTATTCCCAAGGTATTAGAAGTGTGTTCCATGGCCTTATGTCGGCCTTTGTCGTCAGATTCTTAAGATCACGCTGTTGAAAAAACCTCAACTAGCAATAGTAAGGTCCATGGGAAAAGAGGTTAAAGTCAAATTTCCTTGTAAGTTATGTGAAGGGAATAATCATATTCACCTTTTTCCTTATATGGATGAATCCTCAAAAGTGTTGGAAAACCTTACAGCTTCTTCGCCACAAAATCCATCTCCAGTCAATCCCACTCTCTCTAAATTTGAATCCCATGAGTTTGTTCCTAGCTGACCATTGGTTGAGAAAATGTTTGACTCAATTCCACCTTCAGTTGATCATACCTTTCCTGTAGAGGCTGAACTACATAACTCTAAGGTTCTTCTCATTTTAGGTTCTAATGAACTGGGGGATAGTTCTCCCATTGCCATGGAACAGTGTAGGAATCTTCTCATTCCCATAGCACTGGAGAGAAATTCTCCTTTTCTCGTAGCATAAGATGACAATTCTCCTATTCCCATGACACCCCCTCCAAGTAGTATGGTCACTTCCTTTTATTGGATTCGAATCACAGGATATCATCTTCCTCCTTGCGTACCCTTTTAAATCATGGTATAGGATTATAATGTGGTCGTACCTAGAAAAATAATAGATGAAGTCTCATATGTTATTATTTTGTCCTCAACTACTTGGCAAGCTTTAGGTTCTCCACAACTTATGCACATTACTCAAAATATATTGGTTTTTAACAGAGGAACCAGACAACCGTTACGGATCCTTCCTAAGTTTCCTATTAATTTGGGAGGAAATAATGTATATATTCATGTGATGGTATTCCAAGGCCCAATGGATTTTAATTTACTCCTTGGGCATGACTATATTTATTTCATGGGATCTCTTGTCTCTTCACTCTTTCATGTGATGTGTTTCCCCTAAATGGTCCTTATATGCAAGTGGTATCTCATCCACCAAAGATTAATTATGTAGTAACCTATCCCATTCACATACCTATTGCTGAAGATGAGAATTTCACTATCTGCTCAACTTGTTTTGACGTAGATCTGGTAGGTGATATGGTGAATCATTTATTGGGGGCATTGGGGCATGATATTTCCATCGGATCCCTTGATATATATCCCTTTCCATAGCATTGTTCTCCCATCTTATGAGAACCTCTTAAAATCCATGGTCTCTCGGAGGCCATAATCATGATTAGACAGATTTCCTTGTCTTATGTCAAGCTTGTTATAAAATGAAACAAGGTCTTAAAGCAGAGTTGATTTTCTTGTGTCAAGCTCCTTAAAAAATGAAACAAGGTTCTTGCAAGAGATTTCCTTATCTTGTGTTAAGCTCCTTAAAAATGAAACAAGGTCCTCAGGCAATAGTTATTTTCTTGTGTCAAGCTTGTTAAAAAACGAAACAAGATCTTATGAGGATAGTTCTTTTACTATGCCAACCTCGTTAAAAAATGAAATAGTTTCTTATGAGAATATTTCTTTTCCTCTGTCAAGCTCATTAAAAAATGAAACAAATCCCATTTCAATTAGTCTTTTATTAGATCTCATAAATTCGGAGTCAATTCTTTCACTTGATCTCATAAATGAACCTTCATTCCATCCACCTGTTACTACCCAGTAGTCTACTTAGGTGCATAAAATGAAGCTTGGGGGGCATGTACCTCAAATTGAGTCATTACGTTGGGGGCATGAAAACTTGTTTCAAGCATAGTTTCCCATGTTTCAAGATTGCGTAAAATTTCAAGCATAGTTTCCCATGTTTCAAGCTTCTATAAAAATGAAACCATTCCCATTTTATCCCTCGTGATTGCCATTTTTATCAGCCTATTTTTCCTAGATAAGCCTTAGTTTTCTCATTCCATCATCACCATCTGCTTGGCCGATCATGTGCTTTCACTTAGTTTTTACCCTTTCTTGAGGAACCACTGCAGTGAGCGTGCTTATTATCCAACCTCTTGACATTTTTGTATTTTTAGTAGTTCCATCATGATTGGAACCTGTTCCTACCCTTTATACCACTCATTCCTCCAAGAGGAATCCTCTTTCAGCTATTTTCATACTCCTAAAATATGAAAAGATTGTCGAGCACCTGCCTTTTTGAACTTGTAAAAATAAATGAAAAGATGTCTACTCAGTATAAGTTTAACCCTTTTCCAAATTGAGATAGACTATTTAACCTTAGTCGCATGTGGCTAAGAGGTTCTCTTGAGTATTTTTTCTACCTTTTCAGACTTAAGAGGCTATCTATGAAAAGGGACATCTGGATTTTTCTCTTTTTCCTCTTTTTAAAACTCTTTAAGCATGAAAAAGATGTCGATTTTTACCTTCATTGGACTCGTTAGAACATCAAATAGTGATGGAATTGTCGAATATGACAAGTTTGAACCACTCATTCTCAGGGTTCATTAAATATACTTGGAGGGATTCATCAAAGGATGAACTTATAGATCAAGCATATGTTATCCTCCTCAAGCTTGTTAAAAAATAAAGAAGTATTGACCAGTATGGTTGAGAAAATTGTGAAAACATGGTGTTCCATTTTCTAATGGCAATGAGTCGCTCTTGAAAACGACACTCTTACACTTCATCTTCATTTTTGTTGGGTTGGGTAATCTATTTGCATTTTGGTTATCACGCGATTTTTAGACCCTCCATTTCAGTTCTGGGTCAATGCTGCCAACTCCATTCAATGTCATCGGTGTGTACAAGAGAATTCATTTAGCTAATCTCTGTTACAGTACTCTAAAGCCTTCATTCTATGTTTTCCTTTCCTAATCCAGTTCCATATCATCATAATTATGATTATTTTGTCTCAATCATCATACCCGTTTTGTGTCGTTGATGGGGGATACATCAAGTCCCTCCTAATGTGGGTCACTTCCTGTTGACATCAACACATTATCCAATAACTTGACTTAAAAACACCCATCGGTACCTTGGTGCTTGCATACATCAATGGCAAGCTTCCTCACTCTTGGCAACAAGTTTACAGCACTATCCTTCGATCAAAATATTTTGTGTTATGTTCGACATTAACTCATTTACTCACAACACATGAATATGCTTGAATACCTTGAGAGCCATTAACATCATTGGTGGTTTCTCTCGCATATGTTATCATCTTATATCATCAATCGGTAATTATATGGTGTCTACCATGTTTTACCTCAACTCATTTATTCAAATGGTTAGACTCGTATGTTGGGTGTTCATGTGAAGGAGATAGAAGACCCCGGATCTAGTTTTTGCCATCTGTGTGCAATTTTAGGATTATAAAATATCACAATGTATGATGGCCATGATCATACTAACAGTCATCCATTCATGGGTCCACCATCAGTCATCAGTGGACATGTCTTTTGATCATTATACATGTAATATTATCTTATGTGCGAGTATGGGTATGCCTCCCTGGGAAAAAGGATGTCATGATGTAAATTTTTTGTAACAGAAGACGATCTCGCCAGTTGTTCTTGATCCCAACTTGTCACAAGGTAAAGCACTTTATTCATGAGTCATCATCTCTGACTTTGCGCTTTAATGCGCACTCTGTTATAGGCCATTTTGTTACATCTAATCAATATGCCTCCTAATGGGATCAATCAACATCTTATTCCCCCTTTACATCATCATTTCACAAATCCATATGCATTATCTCTCATTCCCTAGAGTTTCTGCCCTAAAATGCATCATCTAAGCCAATTTTAGGACCAATGCTACCTAGCCTCTTGTTGTAGTGCGTTCACCTACAAGTTTCTCCATTGTGGTCTGCGTTGATCACTTATAGGTTGCTCCCCTTTGCACCCGCATTGGTTCTAGAAATTTGGGAAAAGAGAGAGAATCCTGAAACCTCCATTTCCATAATCTTCTAGGATCTATTTTAACCATTCACCTCAGACAAAACTTTCGAATCATATCCTATCCTACCTTGGAGTTTCTATCCCTTATCCTTAGATCTAATCCTCTCATAAACAGTGGATCTCAATCCCAAGATTGGTAAAATGATAAGAACTCCCAACTAACCTCACTGCTCTATATATTTACAGCCTTCCCTATGTAAGAGGTTGGTTTTTGGAGAGTGAATCTACCCTTATGCTTTTATAGTGAAAGTGATATTTTCATGCATTTAGTTTGATTGGAGGTGAACTTTGTGACAAAAGAAGGACAAGTCAACAAGTTGTAGGAGCTCTTCTACAAGATAAACACTATTTATAGTTGTAACTCACTCCATTTATATCAATACAAAGAGTTCTGTGTTTTCCTATATGTGATGTTATTATTTCATGTATTTCAATATGATGTTGAACTGTTGAACAAAGTAGATAGATGATGCTACATTGATATCATAGTTTCTTGGCTTGTGTTGTTTGGTTGTGCAGGTTCTCATTTTGGCAGCTAGAGGTAGGATTGGAGCATTCAAGCCAAAGGAGTGAAACTTATGACAAATTCCAAGTAGGTTTCATCCCCTCATCTACTTACTTTAAGGAAAGCATTGGGTCATTTGTCTTTCTATTGTTTTAGGTCAGTCCACCAGACCTAAGGCAGATGTTTTTGTCCACAGTCATAAATCCCGCATAACAATATCACTTTTCCCTTTTTATACAAAAGGGTTGATTTGAAATCATATCTTTGAATGTTCCTTTTATTTGTTCATGATTATAAGTAAAATTCGAAGACTTGGAACTTTGTAAAATTAACTTGTCACATAAACTTTTAGGGAATGTATGGATGAAATTATAGGTCAAAATGTTTTCCTATTAATATTCATTGAAGCCAAATTGGAACTTTTGTAAAATAGAATCAACCAAGGGATTTATTCTTGAAACAAGGTGGATTTAAGTATCACGAAAAGGAGTAATTAGCAAGGATGTTCGTTCTTAAGTTTTATTCTTGTGTTTTCATTGATTTTTCCCTAATTATTGAATTGTGTTTAATATGAATTAGAGGTAAGGTTGGCATGAGGCATTCGTTCTAGAAATTTGTTATCAGTTTCCAAGATAAATTTTTCTGCAAAAGTGTTTTTTAAATTAATAGCTTCAAAATAATCAAAATGTTTTTTCATCAAATAATTCATCATGTACTAATGATAAACGCAATGGGTTGGACTGGTACACACATGATGCAACTCTATATGCATTTGGGACATCAACTGGGTTGGATCAATACACACATGATGCAAATTTATATGCATTTGGGACATCAACCTCTAGTTTACTAGAAAGGTCAAATGGAAACAATTCAAATAGTTCATGATAAAATGGTTTAATAATTTGTTTTAGTATACGATTATATTAAAAATGGGTTTAATATAATCATATACTCAATTTATGTATACGATGCAGATAATGAATAATTTCTTATTCATTATAGATCTGCACTAATCCAAAATAATTTCAATGAGTTGGACTTGTACACACATTGTACAACTCTATATGCATTTGGGACATCAACCTCTACTTCACTAGAAAGGTCAAATGGAGACAATTCAAATAGTTCATGATAAAATGGTTTAATAGTCTTACAAAACCTAAGAAAGATCCACATAAATCTTAAATAAAAGCCTTCAATAGTTTCTTTTTCTTTATAGATCCACACTAATCCAAAACAATTGCAATGAGTTAGACTTGTACACACATTCTACAACTCTATATGCGTTTGGGACATCAAACTCTACTTCAATGGAAAAAACAAATGAAAACAATTCAAATAACTTTTGATAAAATGATTTATAGGAAAGAAAAAATGAAAAAAAATCAAATAGTTCTTAGTAAAATAGTTTACTAATATTAGAAATTTTCAATATTTTCTTCTTCTTTATAAGTCCGTGCTAATCCAAAACAAAGTTCTTGGAATTTGTAATTGCCATGAGAAGCTAAGAAAATTCCTCTAAATTCTTTCCAGTTAGGTATATACTTCCATTAGTGTCTTATACTAGAATTGAATTCATTCTTCAAAGGTAATGGAAAATAATTTATAATATATGCTTTTATGAAGGCTTTTTAACAATCATATTTTAAGCTTACAAGTATTGAGATGAAAGAATATAGAGGTATCCCTTTCACCATTTTAGGGATATCATGTAATGATCCAAGAAAACTTAAGATATGATCACACATAAGGATTTGGGGTAGAGCCATAATGATAAAATAAATTAGAAATAAAAATTGAAACTCTATTAATTTGCCACTAGATTTGGTTGTCACCATCTTTTAGTACACATTCGAAACTCTCATAACAACTTTAACAAGGGGGCTGTGGAGTAGCTAGTCCCTACCTTAGAAATAAAATAAAGAAAATAATGGTGAAGAGGAGCTTTTCTTGGTGGCAGAGATACCAGTAATTAGAAGTAGCACCAACAACATCTAAGCTAGAATCAGAATAAAAGCCATGAGCAGATTTAGAGCAGAGCCTATTGAGACACGGGTTTAAGAAGTAGCACCACCAAAGCAAGCAATAGAAGGATAGTAAAAGCCAGGAGCAACCTAGATACTTTCATTCATTGCACCACTGAAGCTAAATGTGTGTTTTTCCTTTTCTTTTCCCATTAGTCAAGTGGTTGTGGTTGTTGATTAGCCTCAAATCCTTAATGAGTTGTGTGGCTGTCATGGCCATACCCTTACTTTACAGATAACAATCTTGTTATAGGAACTCAAACTTTGGTTTTTCTATAACATAAAGGGTCACACACAAAATACTTGTACGCAGGTGTACTTCCTGACTCCAAAGCCCACCTGTTACTCTAAAGCATATAGCCATTGCTATAGAGAAGCGGTTATTGTATCACTCTCTCTGTTCTTTTATGTTCTATTTTACAGTGCTTAAAACAAAGATGGTTGAAGGCCTAGTTGATTTCCCTCATTGATTTGTGCACACAATATCTACAAGTTGATTTTCTTGGAAGAAAATGTGATATCTGAAATATGCTATTAGTCAGTCTCACACAATTCAATTGGTAGTAATCAGAAGACATCTAATGTAAGCATTGCTTTAGGATTGAGATAAACCCAACTGTCTAGTTTTTTAGTCGATGAAATTAGTTATAAAGTAATCGAATGGATGTAAAATAGTTGTGGGATTTCAGATAAGGAAATATCCATATTCTGAATAAGAATATAGATTTGTTCGATGGATTCATAATTTCCCTACAGTATGCGTTTAGAGCAACAGTGTTAGGAACTGAATCAACAGAGGATGGCTACATGAGATGAAACAGTTTCATCTTCATCCTGGTTTCTAAAAAAGCCCTAAATCTAATTGGAAGAATGAATTGGGTCCAGAACCTATCATGGGCAGCAGCATACTTTGAATTTAAGTGAATCCAATCTCCCATGTAATATTTATGGGAGAAAGAGATGCCTAAACAAACCAAATTAGACTATTTTATATGCTCTGTGCCATCTTTGGGATTCTTGGCTTGAGGCTACCTACATCTTTTCAGTTTTCATGGATGAGAAAAGGAGATTTATCCAATGAATTTTTGTTTATTGCAATATAAATTGAATTCAAATGGATATTATGTAATATTTAGATGCCACTAAGATGTCATATATCAATATCTGAATTTTGATGGCCTCGTCTACAGAATTATTCCTACCTCACCCAATCTCTAGGTAAGGCTCTGTGGATGGCTTGCATCTTCCAAGCATGAAGAAATCAACAAGATAAAATAGTCCCTTTTCAAGACAAAAGTGGGTCCCTACCTGCCCATTTGAACATACGTGGGTTCCCACAAATACATATATTTCTCTTGCTAATTACTACAGTGTACCCTAATAAATAATGTTGGCGTTAAATCAATTATAAATCGATGATTACAAAGTTCCTTATATGCAGTGTCTGCATGAATCACAAGTGTCAAACAACACAAAACCAGTGATTAATTCTCTCCTCCTTTGGTTAGTTAGAAGCTAGCCTTTATCCTGAAATAAAGCAATAAGGAGAAGCTTAAATAGAGAAAAGTTTGAATAACAGCACAAAGTATAACCATCAATCTCATATAAGACTTGAAATAAGAGTAGCAGGCAAATAATACCTTCAAGACCTAGCATCGAGAGCTCTAAGCGAAGAATGAAACCATGATAACTTTGTCCCTTAGCAAACGAGCGAGCTAGTACACTTGGATTAGTTTCTGGACTAACAATATTTATGGATTCACTAGCTGCAACAAGTTTCCCTCTTGTATTCAATCTATAAAGCAATCACTTAAAGCTAGTCGTATTGATTCGGGATTCATATGAGAAAGAGCAAGCCCTATTCCTACCAGGAAGGTAGACTATTGGAAGGTGGGGAAGCTTATAACTAGAAGATCATACCAAGTCCTTCTCCTTACATGGTCGAGTAGTTCTGTTCGGCTTTATTCAATTTCTGACTACCATAGGCATTTTTTGGGTAGTTTAGGTGTTAATTTTTTCTTGGTAGTTTGTTCACCGATGTCAGAGTCTATGAAAGATATAAGTGTATTTTGGGGTACCAGTGAGCCTTTGTTGATAGTAGGTAACTCGGTGTGGATGAGTGTTTTATAGTAGGTTTTTCTCGTATCGTCAGTTTCTAATAATCTGATAAAGGGCTCAATCATTTGGATGTAGTCCTAATGAAGGGCTCATTCATTTGGCTGCAATCTTATGAGTTGTTGGAGCAACGAAGGCCACTAGCAGGAAGGAAGAATGAATTTGTTACTCAAATGCATGACGCATCTTCCACCATTGAACCTGTTGGATCTATTAGTGGAAAATATGGCATCAGTAGCATAATTAACGGGTGATCCCTTACCTACATCAATGGATCAATCAATGGAACAATAAGAATAATAAAAGGGATAATCACAAGCATAATGACAGTTAAGACAAGAATAAAGATCAGAATCGACAGGGCTGTATAAAAATCGACTGCTTCTGTAGGTTGATTTTGCAATCGAATTTCTTTCATTTTTGCATAAGAATTTAGGATTGAAGGGATAACAATTTTGTGAAAACATTTAGGGGTTGAATTTTGAGAGGTGTGGCTACACAAAGCACAAGACCATCTTCACTAGTAACATTTGTGCTAATCTCTCTCTACATTTCCACCCCGCTAGCTACCTCATCTTCATATGTGCCGAGCGGGATGTTAGGAATGAAGTACCAGTTGTTCCAAATGAAGAACCAAATGATCCTGGTGGATTCTCGCAACCAGGAAAGAGCAGTAGCTGGCAATAAGAAGCAGTTAATATAGAGCCTAGTTACTTTGGTAAGTTCTCTCCCTCTTCTAGTGAATTTGAATTTTATTGCAGTTGTTTAAGAGAAATATGGTTAATGCAGAGTTGAGAGGAGGTGAAATACACCTAGTTTACACAAACAAAATTCGTGGCAGGCATAGATGTTGTGGAAGGCATAATGTAATGGTGGTACATGTTGTGGCAGGCGTGCAAGTGTACATATGTTGTCATAACAGTGTTACATGTTGTGGAAGGCGTACAATATAGTTTAGCGGTGGGAGCATGGACAATATAGTTAGCGATGGATGGATAATAGAGTTGGTTTAACATAACATGTTTGAGATTTAATGTTAATACTAATTCATTCTGTTTTAAATTGTTTCAAATGGTTGTTTAATATCAATTTTTACCTTAAGCTTTGGCCTCATATGCCTTGGTATGAGGCCAAATAAGACAATGAAAATTGAAACTGAAAGATGAATAATAGAGTTGGTTTAACATAACATGTTTGAGATTTAATGTTAATACTAATTCATTCTGTTTTAAATTGTTTCAAATGGTTGTTTAATAT
Organism: Pinus taeda; assembly: GCA_000404065.3. Taxonomy (NCBI): domain Eukaryota; kingdom Viridiplantae; phylum Streptophyta; class Pinopsida; order Pinales; family Pinaceae; genus Pinus; species Pinus taeda. The sequence goes on from APFE031530970.1 coordinate 23,863, forward strand.
CAATTTTTACCTTAAGCTTTGGCCTCATATGCCTTGGTATGAGGCCAAATAAGACAATAAAAATTGAAACTGAAATTTCATTAGCTATAAAAAGCTCGGCACAAAAAACATTAAGTTAGTCATAGAAGGTCACATAAAGTAATGCTAAAGGGACCATTTCAATTACTATAGTCTCATGCCATTAGCAAATGGCAAGGACTAATAAAGTTAAATTTGATAACAAGAACCATGCATCTCTAAAACTAGTTTGCCCATATTCGAGAATCAGGAAGATCAATCTAGTGATTATATTTGGTAATTTTATGGAATTTAAATTATAAATTATATTTTAATGTATAATTAATTTTATATTATGGCATTTTTTAAATGTGTGTTATTAGATAAAAATTTATTAGATAATTTAATGATTAATAATTTAAAAAGTGCAAATATTAATAAAAGTTTAGTTATAAATTATTTTTAAAATATATTAAAAAAAATAGAAAGTTATAAATAGCATATAAATATATAATTATTATTTTATTTTATTTTTTGGTAATATTTATATATTTTTTTAATATTATATTTTTTGTGATATCAATTTGGATATTTCAATTGGCAATGATCGTGGAAGTGAAGTCATGAAGTCTTATTGAACCAGAAGTCTTGGATTCAAATCTTGTGCTATCCCGAGAGGTGACAAGTTGGACATGAAGCTTACAAAAAAAATTGTGACAATCATTTCTTTTTTGTGACATTTCTCTTATTTTATATTAAAAAAATTATTAATTCTAGTGAGCTTTGGAGTCGAGAGTTGGTCTATTCCTAAAAAACCTTGTGACGAAAGAATCTGCGCGTTTGCCATACTAAGAGAGTTAGAAGATGAAAATCACAAACCTTGTGACCAAAGAATCTGCTCCTTTGCCATACTAAGAGAGTTGAAGTTGAAAAACACTTTAATCTGTTCCTTTACCATACTAAGAGAGTTGGAGATGAAAAGCACTTTATCTTAGATTGTCTCACTCTAACATCTGCCACACTACTGACCTTCCTAACTTGTTAAGTACTACGGTGATCTTGAAATGGTTCTCCCCTTTTCTTCGATCATAGAAATCAGCTATTAAAAAACATTAATTAACTATTTTTTTAAAATCAGATACACCATATTAATCTTACTTAATGGTCACTACCATTATCATTATAACTATAATTTAACCATTAAATAATTTAGAAATTTTAGAAACATTTTATATTTTTCGCATTTCAATTATTTTATTATTTAAAAAAATGGAAAAATGTGTCCTATGGAGATCAAATTGCAGGCATATTTGAAAATTTCGGTGAACAACTTCCTCCCAAATTTAAACAATGATGAAAATTTAAACAACTTCCTCCCAAACGACGCAAATCATTAATCGACTAGCGCACATGGATATGTGGCCACTGATTCTTTACGTAGTCTTTTGGCACAGATATGGGTTTCACTTTATTGAGCATTTGAACCAGGTAGTCATCCCGATAACTATAACTTTTTATAATTTCTTTGGGAGTGCAATACGGCAACTGCTTCAATGAAAAATCAAAAGTGAGAGTACTGAACATGAAAGAAAATTATTGAAAAAAGTAGTTTGTCCATGGGTATAAATGAGGGTTGTATATTTAAAATTAGATTTTGGCAGGTTAGTTATTTATTAGAGGGTATATTAGATGAATGAAGTTGTATATACTAATTATTAGATTTTGGAAGGTCAGTTATCTAACTATAGCTATATACATCTCATCTTATTTAATACCTATTAACAAACTACATATTTGTTGTAAAAAAAATAACATATTTATTTAAAAATACTTGATTATAAATTTTAAAATAAAATTTAAAATATTTTACAAATTAATAGGAAAAAAATATAGATTTTCAAAATATTTTAGAATATCAAATATTTAAAATATAATAAAAAATCTAGAATATTGGATTTCTAAAAATATTCCAAAATTCACCATCTATATAGTGATTTAGGTTTATTAGATATCCTTAAAGCATTCCGGGTTTGTGGGTTATCTCACAATGTCCATGGTGCACTGTATGCCTTCAGAAAATTCGCCCACTGCATTTTGTTGTTTGCAATGATTTGATTAGAACATAAAGTATTACAAATAAATTAGTTAAAATCTATTTATTTGATGAACTAAAATGTGTACTCACTCAAATCTCTGTCATCTTTGTTGATTGATCCAATAAATCCTTTTAACTGCAGTCGAGCTTTCTTTTGGACCTTCGTTATCATCGCACTCGCCTCATCCTTGGGATAATTTGAAGAATTTTTGTAGTGGAACTATAATAAAACAATCGGTCCATAAAAGTTAGAATTGTTGTGGATAGACTAGATAAATTACCATGGATTGATAGGATTAAATTTCATATTAAATATCCAGAAATGTTTCTTACAATATCGGGTACTGGCACTTATGTTCTTCAAAAACTCCACTGCAAATCTCATTACATAAAACCCACAATCCTCAGAATTAGTTTGTTGAGGAGACTGCATCAAATACAACAATCCAAGTTGTTTAGGAAGAGAATAATTTATGAAAAATATGAGGCTATGAAATGAGGATATGAAATGAAATGAATGTGGTGGAGTATCCTTATTGATTATAGATTTTTGAAATCGATAGATAGGAGTGAAGTTAAACAATCGATTTGGTTTTTACTTTAGAATATTTTCAAAATCTATGATGTAAAGAAATTTAATTGTGATTGTAAAAATCACTACCTTTATCTCATGCCATTCAACTTCATTTGGTTTTATGTGAGCCTTCTTAGCAACAAATCTGCAATAAAATTTATGAAAAAAATTATCTTTTGAGAAAAATGGCCATCTTTATGTGAATTGCAGTCCAGAGAGACTGGAAAGAATTCACCTCTCTCTTGATCATCAAACCAAAATCTACCATCCATATAAATTCAGGAAGAAAAAATCAAAGAAATAATTAATGGATTAATGGATCTCTGCAGATTTGAAGGACTACTTTGCTATAGCAAATTTATGACACTTTCTTATCCCAGCGGTTTTAACCGAGTTGAAGTGCAATACCAGGAAATAGAATAATTTTGTTACCCATATATCAGAGGAAGTATATTGAAGTCAACTTCTTTCATTTGGATGTCTAATGCGTCCAACAAAATGCGGAGAGGCGCGTCGTCTCTCCAGTCATTGAGATCGTGCATGTTGAGACTTATCATGTAGGCAGAACATCGGTTAACGCGCTCTTGGATTTCTCTTGGAAATTGGCTCAGACGACAACTGTGAATGACCAGACTCATGAGAAATCCATAATTCATAGGAGGAGATCCAAAACATATCATTAACGGTACTATATATTTTTTAATTTACAATTAAAATTAGAGCTAAATTTTAATTAGTGGTGTGGAATTTAATTTGATGGTAGTTTTAAGAATATTTTGGAATATAATAGACCAGAGCTATGTTAATTGTTTAATTTAATTTTGGTCTATTATATCTTAAATATTTCCAAAATTTGTAATAGAGATATTGATGGCTAATGAATATTTTCAAAATTTGTAATAAATACAATATTTCCAAAATTTGTAATAGAGATATTGATGGTTAATTAGGGGAAAATTTTAGCATCAAATGACTAGGGAAACTCCTTGGGTACCCAAATTGTTGTTGGATAAAAAAAGAAGTACTAAAGGTTAAACTTCAAGTCTAATTAGGCTAAAAGATCTTAGTTCATAATAATTGTCAAGTTGTTAAAATTAAAAAATCATAAAACTATGTAAATTATAAGTAAATTTTAAATATTTAATAATAATAATAATAATAATGTGTATAGCCTTGTCTATTTTGGAATAGAGCTTTGAGAATTTTAAGTCAATTATCAATAATTATAAGATGGATGGTAGAGATTTAACTTCAATAGAATATATTAAAATATTCATAAAAGTAGACACAAACCAAAGATTGAGATTTATCTCTATAGTAGTTATGTTTTTTTTGCCCTTTTAATTAAATTGATATATTAAAAATATGGTATAAAAATAAGTGTTATATGAACTAAGTGGAGAGGCTCATTCTTTAAGCCCAGAGGCTCAGGTAGGCCAAAATAAAATTAAAAATTAAAAATCTAAAAATAAAATAAAATAAAATAAAGAATAATTATACAAAATATTTAAATAATTTCGGCTCATAAAATTTGCGCGGGAAGAAATTGGATCCGTCTCGCGCAGGAAGAAATTGGATCCATCTCGGCCCATGGTAGATCCATATTTAACCCATGTTAGATCGGTATTTAAGATGGATCTATGCTGGTTATCATTAATCAATTTAATTAAAAGGACAAAGACATAACTACTTTGAATATGCATTTTACTAAAAACATTATATAGAAGTCTTTATCATTCATTTAATAATTATTGAAAATTATTTTAACATTTTGGAAACCTTCTTAGTTAAGAAATTTAAGCAACGGGATTAATTCGACTATTTAACTAAAAAATTATTTGACTTCATTTCTCTCTGTCAGAATTATTTCTAAATACTTAGTAAATCTGAAAAATAAAAGCTAAGTCAACAAAATTATTTCTTAACTCCTCTCAGTCAAATCTCTTACTATAAACCATCCTTTTTTTTGTATAAAAGACAATTAGGAAATGCATATGCTTCACCCTTAATTATGAACTTATATGAATTCAAGATTCTAGAAATATCCTAAAATCTAATGGTTAGAAGAGGGATCAATTGTGTGAACTCTCTCTTATCATATTCCAAAATATTTATGATTAAAAAAACCTCATCAAACTATCCAAAATATTCTTCAAATCTACCATCAACATAAAAATACACCATCAAACCATTCAATTATACATAAAGATATTATGAGAATGAAACTTACAAAAGGTAAGTATCGATATGTTGTCCCGTGGCCATGAAGGATATGTTGTATCAAAAAGGTAGAAAACAATACTTGAGAGAACCGCTTGACCATTTTAGTCAAGGAGTACCTTAAAGAGTTCGAAATGACAAGGGCTCGGCCATGTTTTCTCTTTTAAAGGGTCAGAAAAGAGCTAAAAGCCAACCCCCCATTTTTATTCTCTTTTACGAGTTAAAAAGGGAAAAATACTCGGCAATCTTTTCATATGGGTTTAACGAGTCAAGAAAAGAGCTGAAACGTGACTCATCCTGAAGGAATGAGTGGTATCAATGGTAGAAACTGGTTCCAACAATGGTGGAACTACTCAAAACATGTAATGGTCAAGTGGTTGGCTAACAAAACCACTCATCGTTATGGTTCCTCAAGAAAGGAAAAACAACCAAGTGAAACCATATGATCAACCAAAGATATGGTGGCGTTTGAATGAAACAATTAAGGTTCATTGAGTAGAAATCGGTTGATTAAAACAACAAACACGAGATGTAAATGAGTTCATTTTTACACAAGATTGAACCATGGAGAACTCTACATGGATTTAGTTTCATGTTTACACAAGCTTGAAACGAAAAACTATACTGGAAATAAGTTCGCATATCCCCAACATAATGACTCAAATGAGGTACATGCCCCCCAAGCTTCATGTCATTCGATTAGGTGAATGGAATGAAGGTTCACTTGCGAGATCTTGGAAAGATTCGACTGGGATTTTATGAGATCTTAATCAAAGACTCGATTTGAAAAGTGAGTTGCTTCATTTTTTAATGAGGTTGACAGAGTAAAAGAACTATCCTCAAGACTCCTTGTTTCATTTTTTAATGAGGTTGACACAAGATCAGGAACTATCCTTGTATCCCCTGTTTCTTTTTTTAATGAGGTTGACACAAGATAAAGAACTATCCTCATATCCCCTGTTTCATTTTTTAATGGGCTTGACACAAGACAAGGAACTATGCTCATATCCCTTGTTTCATTTTTTAACGAGCTTGACATAAGACAAGGAACTATGCTCATATGCTTTGTTTCATCTTTTAGTGAGGTTGACGCAAGAAAAAGAATTATCCTCATCCCTTGTTTCATTTTTTAATGAGGTTGTCACAAGACCAAGAACTATCCTCATGCATTTGTTCATGAACCATACAAGAACATGGCTCCCAAGAGGTCTTCACTAGACAAAAGAACCATGCTTTGGAAGGAATACATGTCAATTGGTACCGTAGACAGATCAAGTTCCAATGCCCCCAATACATAATGTACTATACCATTTGTGTGATCATCAGTAGATGTGGAGACGGAATGGGTAGCCACATAGTTCACCTATGCCAGGGAAGATACTACTTGCAAACAAGAGATGATAGGGGATGATGGTTGCAAAGGAGACACTTGGTGACCAATGAACGATAATTGATCAATGGTCACTATTCTCCCTTCATGTGTAAAACAAGCCACATGAAAAAGTGAGGAAACAAGAGCTCCCATGACACAAAAGTAGTGGCGTCCAAGGAGAAGATTGAAATCTAAAGGACCTTGTACTACCATCATGTCTATATAGATGGTCTTTCCTTCCAAAGTAATAGGGAACTTCGAAAGGACCCCTAAGGGTTGACTAGTTCCTCTATTGAAAGCCAATAGATTCTAAGGACAGGCACAAGTTGTGGGGAGCCCAAAGCTTTCCAAGTAGTAGAAGACATGATGCTAACAGATGCACCTTGATCTAATAAAGTGCCAGGTACTACCATATTATCGGCTTGTACTGTGATCTGAAAAGGCACATAAGATGGGAGGTGGAAAGCGGTCAATGGACCCCAATCAAAAGAAACAACAGAACTACTTGGTGGTGGTATCATATGATTGCCCCCATGCTATATAGGAACAGGAGAAGGGCTCTCCTGAACAATTGGGACAGGAGGGTCACTCTTCGATTCATGAGAATCTGAGGAGATGAGAAGAACATGAGCAGTATGATCACCACTCTCTTCTTAAATGGAGTGAGCAATTGGTGGCAAAATCAAGTCGGCACTCTTTTTGACCAATGGTTGGTTGGGAACAAACACAAGAGAGTCCTGCTGAAGAAGAGCATGATGGATAGGATATGAGTCTAAGTCAATCTGTTTACCAACCAGGAGAGGTTTAGAAGAAAGCCTCTGATAACCAATAGGAAGTTGAGATTGAGGAGTTGTAAGGTTTCCCAAAACTTTGGAATCTTTATCGATAAGAGGAAAAAGGTGAAGAATATGCTCTCCTTCGCATAACCTATAGGGGAATTTAATATTTCCCTTCTTCTTACCATCATTAGCCAAGAGTGTAGAATTGACATGATCTCCAGAGGTTGATGGGGATGGTTGATCTAGATTTTGAGACCATACCTCTAAGGCTCTGGGAATGTCAGACAGTCTCAGAGGAGATGGTCACCCTTACACAACCTACAAGCGAATTTGACCTTTCATTGGGGATCAGAAGGTTTATCTGTGGGAGGTGAATTTGGAGTAACAGCTGCACGGTTGGCCTCTCACTTATCTGACTTCTTATTCATCTTCTTCTTCTTCTTCTGAGCCTCCTAGTTACTAGATTTGAAACTTTCACCAAGCGAAGTGGAATAGGAGGGTAAAGAAATGGGAAAAGAAGGCGAGCGGTCAACCTTGGAATCATCAATGAAAGAGATGTTTGGATAGTAGTCGGGACACTTGGGACCATCGAGGTCGAAAATAACCAGATAGGAAAACCGATGGTTAACCTAGGGAGGCACAACGTTTCCATATAAGGAGCACCAACATTTTCAAAAGAAGGAAAAGGACTAGGATTCCCATCCGAGGGGAACCCTTGATTGGTAGACTTTGAGAATGTTGACATTGGAATCGAATTTAAAATAATTACTAAGGAAGATAACATTTAGCAGGAATATTTCGTGGGAAGTTTATTTTAATACACTGAAAAAAAAACTTTACCTTTTCATATTTTAAGAGTCAAGAAAGGGACGAAAGGTGACTCTATCATTTTCGATTGGAAACAAGCTCGAAAGGGCAAGTGCTCAAATTATCTTTTAAGTTTAATGAGTCAAAATATCAAATGACTGCTCTGGATGATTTAGGTAAATAGGATTACCAGGCAACCATGAACTGCAGAATACCTCCAGACGAACCGAGAAGTACGAGCAAGAAATCTCCTCAAATGTTGTGTTCGGTGTATCATGTTTGCAAGGTGGCCGACTCAGCTTCCTATGGATAAAAGATTGCAGCCTAGATGGGTCTCCCGTTATATACTTGATAGTACAGGGAGCACAAATCTGTACTAGCGTTGTCTAATACTGAAGCTAACGACAGCTTCTAGGTTTAAAGATGTTGGAACACGTCTCTAGCCTAGACCACTAAATGTGAGCGTTAAGTTTCAAAGCTTCCTTAGGTTTGTTCAAAAAAATTTAATAGTTGATCTTGAATTAGGTTTCAATTACAATGCCATATGGTTATCATCTGAAACCCATTATATGCAGCTATATGAGAAAAGAGATCTTTCTCTTCGATGAAAGTTATCACTAATTGAGAGATAGAGAACACAAAATTAATGCAACAATTGAAGAATGAAATCTTTCACTAATAAATCTCTTAAATGCACTTAATCTTCCTATAACAACAAAATAATTTTTATTTCATTTCCAATGCTTATGGTGATGTAATTCTAGCTTCTCCATAACACTACTAATGCAATATTTTCGTTTAAGTAGACTAGAATGATGTTCTCCTTTCCATAAAATACAAAATGAATCTTTCACATAAATCACTTCAATGAAAATTTTCACAATTCCGAACAAACAAGTATCAATCAAATCAGGGCATGATAAAAGAAACTAAAAGAAACTTCTTCCTTGAATCGAACAATCCAAACACATAAATGCTTCAATCGACAAACCAAGCAAAGTAATCCATGCTTGGAAAGATAAAAGAGACAATCGAAATAAGAGAGCAAATGAACCCCTTTCACTCATTTAATTGAAAATGAAGCAAACAAAGCATCCTAATCACCTCTAGTAGAAGAAGAGAATTTGAGGGTCAAGACACATTGGCACTAGAATGGGAGAAATTCTGATTTTTTCTTAACTCGGAGATTGGCGCGACTGAACACTACTACAAATAGTGTCTATTGGCATGACTGACATGACTGACCAGTACTACAACTAGCGCTGATGATTGATCAACGTTACTACCTAACTGACAACTAGCACTGATTAAGGGATTCAAAGAAAAAATAAAAAAAGAACTTCACACAGGGCCAGACTTAACACATCAGAGGGTGGGCTAAACCAAGCAAGGACACAAAGCAAGCTAAATGAAGATTTCTAGTTAGGGAGAAGACAGGTTAAAAGGCTTCTGGGGTCAAAATCATGAGAGCAAAACACACTAGCCAAGATTGGGGACAAACCCCAATCTTCATTTACAGGCATCAACGTGACTACCTAATTGACAAAAAGCACCAGAGGCTAGTCGGTGCGACTGTTCCTTTGCAATTCACGCTAATAGGCACGACTGTCAACCGATTAAATGCGTTGTTTGAGGGAACTAAGGAAAAATCAAAAAAATAATCAAAATAGGGACTAGATCTGCTACTATGGATTTTAGACTTAGGGAAGTAAGCAAGAGAAAAGCAACAAAACAAAGGGAAAAATGTGAAACTAGAAATTTTTTCACAAAATCATGAAATTCAAAACAAATAAAAGGATTGGATCTCCCTAGTGGAGTCACCAATTTGTGGTGAAGTAAAATTATAAGTGCGAACACAAATGAATTCCTCTAGCCCAATAATGGGTCTAGCCATAACAGATACATTCTATGGAAGACTTATTTAGATTAGAATAAACCAAGAGGGCCTACCTCTTGGTCCCTTATCCTGCTTGATTATTTCCTCGCTTACTCGCTCCAACAATCTCTCACTTCCTTCTTCAAGCTCCTGAAACAAGTAAACAAAAATGACACACAAACATAATAATAGACAAATTGTAATTCAACCTTCTTAATGAGTCAAGAAGCATTAAGAAAAAAATATGTAATATTATAAATCAATCGATAGTTGCATATATTAATATCAAAGAGAGATTACAACCATTCGTCTTGACGTCATAGTTTTCCTCTGATAGGACTAGGTTCCCACACACTTCTGCTAGCACTTCATGATGGCTTCAAACAACAATAGATTAAAGACTCTTCCCTTTAGGCTTCACTCCAAACCAAACACACTTCTCCCTCACACAATTAGATGGCTACAACTAGTAATAGCTTTCTTGTCTAGTATATTTACACTTAGCCAAAACTCTAACTCTAATTTTCACACTAGTCACTCTATAACTGCAACTTTCACACTAGTTTGTGCTTAGGAATAAGGGAGATTTATATAGGGAAGAAGGATGGAAGATAGAACCTCTTCTTATGCGAGAAGGACTTATCCCTTGAGGTAGTTCAATCATTATAGGGGAAAGGATCCCAAATTGTCATCCTCGACCCCATCCAGCCAAACAATTTACCAGACTTCCATTACAGAGCTTCTAGAGATGGAAGCTTGAGCTCTAATTTAAAAAACTTTCCATAATAGGACCGGCGTGACTGGAACACAGCTCAATCACACGGATCGGCGTCCAGAATAGTGCTAATATCTGCACATTGATGCGAGGAACACAAAGGTCATCAACGTCGGTCTTGTAAATTAGGCAAAACAAAAGTTTCAAGGGAAATGGTGCAAAAGGGAAACGATCTGCTAATTAAGAGGGACATAATGGGAGTTTCTCCATGAAGTCAAAGCATGCGGGGTTTACTGTAGAGGTACTCCAGGATCAAGGAATGGGAGTACAAATACAGTGACAAAATGTCGTGTAATAGTTGGTCATGTGAACGCAATAGAAAACCTCATATCTAGTTTTCTCCATCTGGTCTGCAATTTCAGGATTATACAAGATCACTATGTATGATGACCATGATCATCCTGAGAGTCATCCATTCAGGGGTCCAATATCAGTCATCTGTGTGTCTTTCTATCATTGTACATGTTATGTTAGCTTAGTTCTAAGTATCGGTATGCCTCCCTCAGCGACAAAGATGTCATGATGAAAATGTATTGTAACAGATGAATCATATTCGTCGTTCTTGATCCCTACTTGTCACAAGGTAAAGCACTTCAATCATCAGCTATCATTTCTAACTTTGTGCTTTAGGGGGAAATTTGTTATAGTCCATTTGTCGCATCTAGTCAATAAGCCTTCAAATGGGACCAATTCACATTCTTCAACATATTTTGATCATCCCTACACAAAGCCCTAAGCATGACTCTCCCTAATCCCTGAGTTTATGCCCTTAACTCCTTCATTTGAGTTATTTTAAGGACTAGAGTACCTTGCATAATTGAGCAACTATGTTGCAGTGCACTCTCTCCTTCTCTCAAGGTGCATGCAGTGCACCCTGCATAACTATGAGGGTGCGTTGATTCTAGAAATTCAGGAAAAAATAAAAAAATTCTTAAGCTTCCTCTTCCATAAGCTTCGAGAGGTTGTTTCAACCATTTACCTTGGATAAAAATTTGAATCCTATCTAATTCCACCTTGGAGAAATCACCATCTTATCCCTTGAGCTCATCCTCCCATCACTTTTGGATCTCAAGCCTAGATTGGTAAATGGATATTAATTCATGAACTACCTCTCCTTCCTATATATTTACCTCATTCCACAAGCATTGGGTCAGTGTTCATGGGCTTTTGGAGAGTGATTCTACCCTTACGATGTTGTTGTGAGAGTGATATTTTCATGTATTTGGGGTGATTGAAGGTACACTTTGTGAGAAATGAAGGACAAGTCAACAACTTGGAGGAGCTATTCTACAAGATCAACACCTATTTATGGTTGTAAACTCCTTCCATTTATATCAATGCAGATAATTCTCTATTTTCCTATATGTGATTTTGTTATTTCATATATTTCAATACCATGTTGATCTATTGAATAGAGTATTTAGATGATATTGAATAGATCTCGTAGTTTCTTGGCTTGTGTTAGCTGATTGTGGAGGTTCTAATTTGGCAATCAGAGCTAGGATTGGAGCATTCAAGCCAAAGGAGTGAAACATACAACAAATTCCAAGTAGGTTTCTTTCCCTCATCTACTTACTTTAAGGAAAACATTAGGTCCTTTGTCATTCTGTTGTTCTAAACTAACCACCAAACCTAGGGGATATATCTATATCCACACTCATAATCCTGCATAACACAAAGAGTTCTCTGTTTGCCTGTATATGGTGTTGTTATTTCATGTATTTCAATACCATGTTGATCTATTGAATAAAGCAGATAGATGATGCTACATAGGTCTCGTAGTTTCTTGGCTTGTGTGTTTTGGTTGTGCAGGTTCTAATTTTGGCAGCTGGAGCTAGAATTGGAGCATTCAAGCCCAAGAAGGAGTGAAGCGTACAACATATTCCAAGTAGGTTTCATCCCTTCATCTACTTACTTTAAGGAAAACATTGGGTCCTTTTCCTTTCTGTTGTTTTAGGTCATTCCACTAGACCTAGCGGAGATATTTTTGTCCACAGTCATAAATCCCACATATCGAATTGGTGACTCCACTGGGGAACGATGTAATTCCTTGGTGGTTTATTTGTCCATTGGGTTTTCCTTACCTCTTTGATAGAGATTTATTGATTTAATCAGCAAAGAATAGACCTAGGAAGTGATTTCATTGAGTCTTATTTGCAATTTTTATGTTGAAATCCTTTTCCCCTGGACCAATGCACCCTCTAGTTAGGTGACAGCATGTTGCGCCCCAATTGGGCCCTCTCTGTGTTTGCATTGCAAAGCACTTGTGCCTCTTCTACACAAAATTTTCCTTCTTTTCCCAGAGTTGCTTTGATTAGCCTACTTCTAGCTAACCTTCCCTAATTCTTGAGTGCCTTGTGTTCTCTCTGAAGCCTCTATTCGGTTTGCATTTGTGCGTGATTGCATTTGGTAAGAATTGGTTTTGATTTTTCTTTGTTCTTACAATTAGGTCACTTGAAAACTTGTTTTGTTTGATCATTGATCACTTAGATGAATTTTTGTTCTAGTCCTCATTCTGAAAAATGCATTATAATCAGTGATTAGACTTCTTACTTTTCCTCATTTTCGAAAATTAAGTGTGGTGAAAAGAAAAAAACTTTCATTTGTGTTTAGGTTTTTTGCATGTACATTGACTTAGGAACAGTTTCATGAAAAGAGAATTACATTGTGCATCTTGTTTGCTACATTTTCCATGTTGCATAATGTTTGTCTCTTCCCTTCCTTAGCTTGATCTTCATTGAAGAGAAAGATTCCATTTCCTAATGCTAGATTTTCATTTTAAGGAATTCAGGTGAATTTGTGGTGAGCCATAAAACTGAAACTTAATTCAAGGTCAACTTAAAATTTATTGAATCAACCTATAGATCATTTGTAAGATTAACACAAACACATATAGGTCGAGGCTAGAGACATGTTCGGACATCGTTAAACGTAGGAGTTGTCGTTTTTTGCTAGTGTTGCATCTCGGGGGTTAAATCTCATTCGACGTACATGAATATATAGGATCGTTCTCCACATAACTTTGGGTATATTGGATAGTGCTACACGCTCATAAAGTATATGGGAACACTCTCATCAAATGGTTACGCATTAGACAACACTACTACGGATTGCACTCCCACGTACCGTCAAGTATATTTTGGGAGTCCCCTATAGGTTTCTATACATCCATAGGTAACTAATTCGGCTGCCTTGTATACCGTGATACATCGAAAACAACATTCTTGGATATTTCCTCCACATACATTAATTTCTTAGTTCACAAAGGTGTATATTGTAGTTCACAATTGCTTGGTAAACATTTATGCATAGTTACCCCTTTGTTTTGTTTGTTTCTTTAATTTCTAAAATCAATTAATTGACCACAGAAAAAAATCCTCCTCGTGGAACAACACCTTAGTGGATCTTTGGTTGAGACTAATGGCAACAGTTCTGGAGTCTACCAATCTTGGGAACCCCTCCAATAGGAATCTTGATCCTTTTCCTTATTTTGGAAGTATTGGTGCTCCTTATATGGCAATGTTTTCCCTTCATATATTTACCATTGGTTTGTTAGTTTGGTTATTTTCAACCGCTATGGTTTTTAATGTCCAAATTGCTTCTCAACCGAGTTATCCTCCACCTGAATAACATCAACCTCATGTTGATCCTAAAGTTGACCCTTTTCCTTCTTAACCTATTGTCTCTTCATCCCTTTCTTCTTCTTCGCCTGGTGAAAGTATTAATTCTAGTAACCAGGAAGCTAAGATGAAGAAGCAAAATATGTAGAGGGGAAACCAAGCAACCATTGCGACAGACACAACTAGTATCGACAAATATTCCAATCAGCATCATAAAGTTAAATTCCCTTGCATGTTATGTAAGGGTGACCACCTTCTTACACTACAACAAATCCTGTGATTAGCATCCTTTTT
>APFE031530970.1:38281-57596 GCA_000404065.3 Pinus taeda
AGCCATGCAGGCCTAGCAAAGCAGGGTTTAGAAATTTTCTATTGCATGAGTAAACAATACTGCATCACTCCTACAGTGGAACACTATGCGTGCATAGTTGATCTTCTTGGACGGGCTGGGCAACTTGATGATGCACAACATATGATTGATAAGATGCCGGTGGAACCTGATGCCAGTGTGTGGGGAGCCTTGCTTGGTGCCTGCAGAATTTATCATAATATAGAATTAAATTTTACTTATACACAATAATTTAATTAGATACATAAGTTTCAAGAATTTATAAAGAAAGCTAAACCAGCCGTAGTACCATATTTTGTATACTTTGTAGTCTAATTGTAGATATCGAAGCAAATAACAAAAGACAAAACTATATTGAAGGAATTTATTATTCTTAGCTGCGTTTTTTTTGCCATTGATTCTGTGTTTGTGTTACATCAGTGCCCATTGGAGTTTAAATAAATAAATACAGAGATAGATGTGGACGTGTGCGCGTTGTTTATTCCTGGTTTACTGCTTTTGGGTATCCCCAGATTCATATGAGTAATGTGGGCATTGCTCATACCCGGTTTCTTGTATTTGGTTACCATTCAGATTCCACGATATTCTTGCCTATGGGAGTGCGTATATGTACCCTGCTACAGAGGCTTAGTCAAATCATTGTTCTAACGCTCTAGGAAGCCTTCCTGCTTCTGTAGCAGTGATTGAAGAAGGGGTTTGTAGGATGGGTTTATTTTGCAAGAGTAGGATGTTCTAGTGATTTTGTGTAGTGTTTTGCGGAGAAAAAATTAGTGCCTGTGAGCGACTTTCGGCGGTGGAATTGAAGTACCCTCCAACCACACCACACAGATATATAGAAATAAATATACACGCAAAGCTTTCATAAATCAATTGTTCATTCGATGCTCTCACAAATTAGTATGGTGCCAAGATGCCATAATCAATTGTTCATTCTGGGCTCTTACATGCTAGTATGGAACCGTACCAATATGCCATAGCCACAAGACCATTTCTACTCAAAATTTCAATTCCACCCAATTAAAAAAACAATAAAAATCCAACACAACACACCACCGTACTACACAAAACCACAGCACGTGGTCTGAATGTTTCTGACATATAGACCATTTCTACTCTGAAATTTCAAACCCAGAACTTGAAACCTACAAAACCTCCGCACATCGTATGATTCAGACAACAAACCATTTGTACTCTGAAATTCAAATCCGAAATTTGCAACCTACAATTTGCAGTAGAGCAGAGCCCTTTCACAAAAACACTTGCACATGGTCAGACTCATTCAGACAATTAAAAGCTCAAGAACCAGATTCAGACAAATGTAGTTCAAATCCCATTTAGTCAAACTTCGATTGTCATAAATTTAAGCACTCTCGAGTTTAAGTCACGAGTAAAATTGATAGCCCAGCCAACGGCTTACATATACAAAAAGCACAATGATAGTATACCCACACCTCTGCACGCATATAGATGCGACTTCAAAATGAAGTGCAAAAATCCAAATGCTATACATCATTATAATGACCATCACTGCCAAAATTTAATGACTATAACTACCAAAATTTAAGAGGTGACCTATATGAATCCAAGAATTGCATTACCCAAATCGATATGTTATACACCATTATAATTATTCTATTACTGTTGCCAAATTTAAAGAGAGGTAAAAGACGTAAACACTAATATCTGAAATTGCAGTTTGCCAAGCTCTTGTGACTGATCAGCGATGCATTCAATTTGGCCTGAACTGACTGATCAACGATTCCTTCAATTTGGCCTCAGACGTTTCAGCCGTTTTCTTCACTTCTCCGATGACCTCAACCAGGATGTTCCTTGTTTCCTTTATAATTGTTTCGTAGTGAACCCTGTCCTCCGATTTGTTATTTGGTATTGGCCTCGCCGAAACTGGGGGCTTGTGATTCGAAACTTTGGCCTTCTCGGTACTGGTGACCTTTGGCTCCTTACCACTGTCACTGCCTCCATCGCTCTCGACTTCTTCCTCGTCTTCTTCATGCTGCTCCCCCCATGCCTGTTTCCACAGCTTATACAGTTCCTTCTCATGCGAGCTCTTGTAAGCGAAAGCATCTTCTTTGATAC
The DNA here is from genome assembly GCA_000404065.3 of Pinus taeda. NCBI lineage: Eukaryota > Viridiplantae > Streptophyta > Pinopsida > Pinales > Pinaceae > Pinus > Pinus taeda. Next base: position 40,394 of record APFE031530970.1, read on the forward strand.
CCCCCTGAGCCATCTTGTTCTTCAGGGATCGATACCTCTTTTTCATGCTCCTCACCTTTTCAGACACCTGGGTCTTACTTGCCTCATGGTCCAATGAATCTTTAATCTTTCCAAAAACCTGTGAAAACAACAAACCCTCCATTGCACAATTCAGGTAGCAATGCATGACGGTGTTCTCCTCGTTCTCGGTCCACACGCACGCCGTCTTCTTCAACAAGGATTTCTCTTGCGAGTGCTTTGCAGAACGAGTCACCCTGGGGACGGGGGCCAGGGATTCTAGCTGCTCCTTCCGTAGTCTCTTTTTCGATGTCTTCGAATCCGGGACTTCTTCTTGAGCGACATGCTTTCCTTTGGACGCCGTCTTCTTCTTCGGCGTGGGCTGCTCTTCTGCAAAGTCATCATCTCTGGCTCTTTTTGCGGCTACGCTCCTCTTGGCCTTTGAAGCAGAGGAGTATTAGGGTTCGAATTCGAAGCAGAGCGGTCATTAGGGTTCGGATCCGAGGGGGTGCTCTGGTTTCGAACTGCGAACTTGTCCGAAGACTTTGGATTCTTCTTGGGCGAAGGCGGAGCTAAGTGCTTCTCCGCTGCTGGGCGTGTGCTCACCTGCTCCTGCTCAGAGTCGGACAAGGAGGCAGAGGTGGTCTTTGAAGCAGAAGGGATATTAGGGTTCGTAGCAGAGCGGGTATTAGGGTTCAGATCCGATGGGCTGCTTTGGTTTCCAACTGCGGACCTGTCCGAAGAATTTGGATTCTTGTTGGGCGAAGGCGGAGCTGCGGGCTTCTCCGCTGCTGGGCGGGTGCTCACCTCCTCCTGCTCGGAGTCAGACGAGGAGGCAGAGGTGGGCGCAGAGTGCTGTCATTAGGAAAGGTTCACATTTGCGTGAGATCTCTGCTCCTCTGAACCGGAGTAGCTACTGCTGCTGTCACTCTCAGCTGAGTGAGAGTGTTCGCTCTGGCCATTTGAAAAGGACGCCATTGCTTCAGAAATTCTTGATCATTCTGCTCAGCTCAACACAAACAGCATACATACAAGAACAGCTTACATACAGAACCTTGTGTGAAAAATGCAGCAGAAATACAAATAAAATTCGAAAACCCTGGAATTGCATTGCGGGGCCTCATTCCAAATCTTTAAAACAAGCCACGGGATCCACCGCTCCACCGTGTTCACGTGCCACGGAATCTCCGCCATATCATACCATACCTCCACCATGATCTCCGCTAAAAAAGATATTTGTTCCAACTAAAATCCTCCCTATTAATGCGCTGACCTTATTTGCTATCCACTCATCAACAAGGTTCATGTATATTCGAATGTTAGTTTGGATGACAAGTGTCAGCGTGAGAATGAAAAGGACGACGAAGGTCCCTTTCAAAGGAAAGGCCTATCGGTCTAAAAATGAAAGAAAAGTATAAAATAATAAAGGATAATAGTAATTAATTGGGGAAAGAACTAAAATAAAACAAATAATAAAGGTCCATAATGGGAGATTGATAGATTGGAATAACCAATTATGGAAGAAGGGACATTAATGTGAAGTTGTTGTTGGATGACAGTTTCCAATTTAAGCTCATCTTCTCTATTAAAATTATTTGGATGCTTTTCAACTTAGGGGGCTTTGCAATGATACTTGAGTTTTAAAAAGGAGATAAGGTAATTTGAATTAAAGGACTATTATGTAACGACAAACTTTGATAATGGGAGATGGTTGGTATTCATTATGTGCTCTTTTAGCAAGGTTTTGAAGAGAAGGTCAATCTACCCAATATAAAACTTCAACATGAGAAAGGTATATGGTAAACATTGAGTCTTTTATCTTTGGCTAAATGGAACACTTGTATCAAAGTTTTGTGAGTTTAAAAATTCTTTTAATGTTCTTTTTTAATAAAAAAATTTAGATGAGGTTGGTAGTTGGAATTTGAGATAAGGAATAGTCTTGAACATAAAAATATTATAAAAAGGGAACATCAAAACCATTTTTAAACCTCACAAAACATTGAAGCAAGTATTCTAGTCTATCAAAGATAAGTCTGACCCCATGCTAAACTCTGGTGTTTATACCTTGCTCATGTGGGAAGTTTTATATTGAGCAGATTGGTTGTCCCAAAAGAGCACATAGTGAATACCCACCACCTTTGGTTATGAAAGTCTACAATTATAGAACACTCCTTTAATTTAAAACACCTCATATGTTTTGATCAATTTTAAAATCCCAAAATTGAAAAGCATCCCAATAATTTTAACACATAAATTTCTTTTGTGATTTTTTTTTTTTTTTATATTTACCTATTTTATAATAAGGTTTGTATTCTTATATTAACTATTATTTTTTTTCAAACTTTAATTAAAATATTATTATTTTAATTAATTTATCTAATCTTTAATTTGATATTCACTTGTATGTATAAATATTTTGCAAAATATTGTAAAGTTCACCTTTTAATATATCTATATCTATAATATATTATATTATATATATCCCATATTAATATTATACATCTTAATTTTGAATTTATCAAGGGCTTAGAGGGATTAAATCTCTTGAGATGCAAACTTCTTTTAGAGTGAAAAGATATTTGATCCCTCTAGGTGCTTGGTGGGTCCCAAGTTAAGATGGATCTAGGTTGGTTTAATTTTCCCATTTAAATAGACTATATTCCATATGAATACCATGGGTTCTCATACCTGATGTGGTTCAATACCATGAATTACTTTTTATTTTTTATTAACAAGTTAAAAAATCTTTTCACCATAAGATTTATGTTATTTTTATTATTTAACCAATTAAAAAAAATATATATAATATAAAAAAATAAAAATATTATATTATTTTTAATAATAGTGATGAATAAGCATTATTGTGATTTTATTCAGACCTCTCCAAAAGTACAAATAACAACCCCCACCTCCATCTCAACACAGATATAAGTTTTGTCCATATTTTATTTGGAGAGAAGAAGGAAAAAAATGTATGCACTTTTCATTTTAAAAGAAGAGTGTGTTTCATTTAATTTATCACATAAAAATGACAATATAATATTTACCCAATTATTAATAACAAAAAAAATCAATATTAAAGGCCTTTAAAATAAAATACATGATATAGTATTATATAAGAAAATAATAAATTTATATCATATTTATATAATATATATTATATATATATATATATTATATATTATTAACTATATATATATTATATATATTATATAATATATATAATTGAATTTATATATATATATATATTTGTAATCAAATTTCAATACAATAGAGATGTTTAATTCCTTTATTATTTAAAAATAATTTAATTTCAATTATAAGCAAAATATATTTATGCCATAAGGCTTTTTTCTCTGAAATCAACTCCCCTCTTGTCTTACATGTCTTATTATAATATGTTTGATCTAACGATTAAAATATTTGCCAGCGTTAATTAAGAAAAATCTCATTATATTTGAAACAATAACTATCCAAACTTAATCCTTTTCTTTTTCTTATTACGGCCTAAGAGGATTTGGTATGCAGGTAATGTCTTAATGTTTTTCTTTTGCTTATTGTGGCATGAGAGGGTTAGGTATGCAGGTAATGTCTCATTCAAGGAATCGACACCTTCACCATGGTATTCAACGTACTCATATTCTACACTTTCACCATGACATTCCACTGACCGAGATTCTACCAATAAGGCGAAATGAAACTTTTATCAGGGTTATCTGGCAAGTTATTTGTAACTTTTATCAGGGTTGTCTAGTAAGTTATTTGAGACTCTAGAGTTAGATTATTCATGATTCAAATGTCTAAGAGGTGTTGATAAGGGGCTCAAGGTATTGGGGGATTCAACAGGAAAGATTTCGTAATAAATAGGTTAGGCTCTAACCTACAATATCTCCAATGAAACTGCCTTCTTCTCTACATTCCAGCAAGGGTGGAGGATCCTCTTTTGAAAGGAAATTCTATTAACTTTTATTTTTGTTGTTTGTGACTGAATAGACAAGATTCACATCGCTCAATATTTAAAAAAATCCACCCTAGTCTGTATGTTTTTTCCCTTACACAATTCAACTCTTGTTTGTATGTTTTTTTCCATTACAGACGACCAGGGACAATGCCACTGCACCTTGCTGCTTGAGGAGGCTTTGGAATTTGTGTGAGAATTGTTCCATCCTCATACCCTAAGTTGCAACAAACGTACTCCTCTCATGGTGGTCAACATGTAGGGGAATGTTTCCTGCATTCAGAGGCTTCTGCAAGCTGGTGAAAATATATTGTTGTTTCACTCGTTGCATAGGAGAACTTGCTTGCATTATGCAGCAAATGATGCACACACTAATTGCTTGGAAGCTGTAGTGGCCAATTTAGGGTGCTAGATTAGACTTGATTTAATATCAACCAAGGTAGGTAAACTTAGAGGCACGTGTCTAAAGTCTATAGACATAAAAGGATCTCATCTACCTAACTAAGTGTCTACTATGACAGCCTACAACACTCCTTTACAGGAGATTGAAATATGTTTCCTCTCACACCTTAACACTCAGATCATCTAATTTATCTAACTTTTCTATAGAAACAGCGTGTTGCTAGACTGAGTTTTCAACCCTCTTACAAGGATATCATCCACAAAAGCTCTTTCCAGCTAACACACTAAGCATTCATGAAAACCAAAAGCTCTTTTAAGCACACTGAAATTTTCAATGCATGAAAACGGAGTCCACAGAGACACTTCGAAATCTAATGATCGATCAAATCTTTTACAAGATATTGTTCAATGATCTAGCAATCGAATTCTCAAGCTATCACCATGAATATTATTTGAAAGAACTTCTAATAAAATCAATAAACTCACAGGCAAGAAAATAACATTAAACACTATTCACACTATTCAAATTCGAAAACGCTATGGAAATGAAAGTAAAAGTATACCAATCTCCACGTAGGGCCCGTCCACGCTTCAATGGCACACTTATGAAACTTCAAGCAATGAGAATGTTAACTCATAAACACAGTAAGGGTAAAATGATGACTATAATTAAGTTCTGGAATTCGAATCACATGCAAGAGAAATGTTCTGGAAACAATACATAAGAATAACAACTGTTCTAGACAATACAATACACAGTCTTTTATCTGCTTGTCTCCTATCCTATATTCACTAACTTTCCCTCTAAATCGAATGTACATACATTATACAGATGTTTCTGCTTTTACAAAAATAGCGATTTTTATCTTTTCTAATCTTAACTGATTTCCAAAGTAAAACGAAATTAGTTTGGGAAACTCTGGCTTTTTGCTGCCTTTGTGACCAAAAAAGCTGGGTTTTACCAGCATTGACCATGTATCCAGGAGCTTTAGATTTGCTGTTGAATAGATATTTCACCATGTATATACATTCCAGATCACATTCCTATCCTTTTTTTTTATTTTCCTGCCATGCCATGTGTCACATCATAAACCATTTACAGGAAGTCATGACATCTTGTAATTTTTGTTGAAAATTCCTAATTTTTAACATAAAAATTCACAAATTAAATTTAATGTAAATTAACAACTATAATGCTTTGATTAATAAATTTCAATGGACTATGAGGGGTTTATGGGAGAAAAATATAAACAAATGATGGATTTCTAAAAGTAAAGGATGGAAATGAAATGGTACCAACAAAAGCCATTCTCTCAGTTGCTTAGTCTACTCCAGTTGCAGACTGTTAGCGATTTTCCTGGTTTGTAAATGCAAGAGATGGGATTGGAGCCACTTCATTACACCTTGCGGCCCAAATGAAACATGTAGGGGTTGTTCATTCATGGTTGAGAAATGGGGCTTTAGTTTGTGCAACCACTAGAGCTCATGGGTAAGAGATAGAGCCACGGGTAAGAGATAGACACATCTAGTTTTGTAATTAGTTTCTTTGTATCCTCGAAAATATAGTTGTCACACCTGAAATATTTCTCTTCATTTTAATAACCTGTGTGCCCTTTTCGTGAAAATTGGGGTTTTTCTTGAAAATTTGTGCCAAATGGATCTTTCTTTCCTGAACAACATGTGCTCTATCAGAACTTGAAAGTAAATTCTGTCAACTTTGTATTTTTGTTGTTTGTGACTGAAAAGGTAAAGCTTCTTGCTACTCAAGATTTAATCAAATCCACCCTCATTTGCATATTTTTTCCATTAAAAACGACCAGGGAGTGTGCCTCTACACTCTGCACCTTGCTGCTCGAGTAGGCTTCTTGGATTCTGTACGAGAATTGTTGCCTTGGGGTGCTGACTGCATTCAGCAAAATGCATCTTGGATAATACAACAAAGCAGAGAATTGAAAGGTTATAGCATGGCCATGTTGTTATTTATCTTTTCTGTCATCTATTTTATTAATTTTGTATTGGGATTTTTTTGTTTTTTTTGTGTCTTTATTGTTTATATTTAGGCATTCAATGAAAAGTAGAACTAGGAACTACATTTCCATTTAGTAAGCCACCTAGTTTTCCCATCAACATTCCTGCCAATTCTTGAATATCTTGGACATGACTAGAGTATGCCCACTAAAAATGGTTGATTAGAGGTTAATTTTTTCTTGGCTATAGTTGAGACTCTAACATGCAACATCCAGATAACAAACCTTGCATAGTTTACACTGGCTTCTCCCGTCTCATTAGATTTTGAGACATTCTATGATTTGTAATTACATGAAAATAGGTCCAGGAATGTTGAGAAATCGATGTATTGACTATGAAAATCCATGCAATGAAGCTTTCCTTCATTCTATTTTTCTCATATAATATGGTTTTTTGAAAACATACAACACCATAACTGACCTGACAAACATTGATAATGTTGACTTTGATTTCTTTAGTTGTAAGTGGGCTAGAGCTGGCAATGGTTTTAGAAGAATTATTTGTATCGAAGTGTTTGTTTGGATTTATTTAGAATGGAGTTGTGGTGAATGCAACTGTCATTTCATGCTAAATTTCTTGATGTCTTCCTTATTCTCAGGCATTAATGCTCAAAATATACAATGAAACTATCAGAGATATTTTGGTTACCACTAAATTTGGTAGTGTAGATGGACCTGGGTCTAACCTTGCAACCTAAAATTTGATCCCTTCTAAGACACCTTGCCCTCTTTTCCAATTTGGGTAAGGAATAACTATCTCCCTCATTATTCTGAGAATAAGGATTCCATCCATGCAATTAGTGGGTGCCTAGGAATATCTGTCTTAATCCTCGAAGTACATTTCCAACCACTTTTCCAACATTGCAAGCATTTATGTGAAAGTGGTTTTTGGGCCTTGGTATCCTAAACGAAATTAGGAAATCCTTTTAGATGTTGATGGAATAATCTAGACCCAAAATCCAAATTATTAACAAGTTTCTTTCTTATGTAGTTCTTGTTTTGCAACGAGTGCTCTAGCTAAATATTTCCCTAACTAGGTTTTTGAGGCAACCCTTTCAGGACACTAATTAAAAAGAATAAGAAATGCAGATCCCTTCATGGAAGGGTGAAAAACTGCACCATCATATGGTTGGTTGAATGTCCTTAGACGATGAGAATGGGATGGTGCACAAAGTTCCCCCACACTGGGCACACCACACCAAGGTAGTTCAATTTACTAGCATAAGAGCACCTGATTCACTCACTCAAACATCAATTAAATTCTTGATGGGGAGACCCTGCCACAAGGAAAATGGTTTGGATTGAAGAATGGAAAGGAAAATTCCCTCCCTTTTTAGGAGATTTTTACCATTTCGAATCCAACATCTTCCTTTGATATAGCAGCACCCACTTCTTTATCAAATGGACAACCATTAGAAGGAACCATGAAAGATAACTTTCAACAATCAAATGACTCATAGATTTCAAAAGTGTTGAGGTGAAGCAAATCATATCATTTCTATATGTAGGCACACTCATCAGATATAGTTGACGTGTTTTTCATGTAAATCTACAGAAATCTTTCATAAGTGTTGGTTTGCAACAATTTGAATATACTAGCCAGTTTCAAAAAAGTGTACAATACAGTTGGGATGTTTGTAATGCCTACAAGAATTCAAGCTACCAACTTTGCACACTTATATGTAATCATTTCAAAAATTAATAACTTAAATGTGAATTTGTTTTTGTTCTAAAAAAATGAAAATGTTAGAGATTAGATAAAGATTATCTAATATATGATCGAAAAGTCCTATTTCATTTAATATTAAACATTTAGAATAGTTTTTATGATTTTTTTGTTCAATCAAATACACATTATATGTGTGGTTTAGCTTCGTCCAAACATGGTAGGTTATATTGGTCTTCTAATAGTATTTAGAAAAGAATTATCAAGTATCATCTTACTTCAATTTGTCTTGGATAATACAACAGAGTAGAGAATTGAAAGGTTATAGCATGGCCATGTTGTTCTTTATCTTTTATGTCATTTGTTTTATTAATTTTGTATTGGTATTTTTTTTTTGTCTTTATTTTTTATATTTAGGCATTCAATGAAAATTAGAACTAGGAACTGCATGTCCATTTAGTAAGCCACCTAGTTTTCCCATCAACATTCCTATCAATTCTTGAATATCTTGGATATGACTAGAGTATGCCCACTAAACAAATTTGATTAGAGGTTAATTATTTCTTGGCTATAGTTGATACTCTGACATGCATCATTTAGATAACAAACCTTGCATAGTTTACACCGGCTTCTCCTGTCTCATTAGATTTTGAGACATTATATGATCTGTAATTACGTGCAAATAGGTTCAGGAATGCTGAGAAATCAATGTATTGACTATGAACATCCATGCAATGAATCTTTCCTTCATTCTATTTTTCTCATATTCTATGGTTTTTAGAAAACATACAACACCATAACTGACCTCCAAGACATTGATAATGTTCACTTTGATTTCTTTAGTTGTAAGTGGGCTAGAGATGGTAGTGGTTTTAGAAGATTTATTTGTATCAAAGTGTTTGTTTGGATTTATTTAGAATCGAGTTGTGGTGAATGCATATGTCATTTGATGCTAAATTTTTTTATGTCTTCCTTATTCTGAGGCATTAATGCCCAAAATATACAATGAAACTATCAGTTCTTTTGGTTACCACTAAATTTTGCAGTGCAGATGGACCTGGTTCCAACCTTGTAACTTAACATTTGATACCTTCTCAAAGGCCTCACCCTCTTTTCCAATTTAGGTAAGGAATAACAATCTCCCTCATTATTCTTAGAATAAGGATTCCATCCATGCAATTAGTGGGTGCCTTGGAATATCTGTCTTAATTCTCGAAGTACATTTCCAACCACTTCTCCAACTTTGTAAGCATTTATGTGAAAGTGGTTTTTGGGCCCTGATCTCCTAAAGGAAATCAGCAAATCCTTTTCAATGTTGATGGAATAATCTAGAGCCAAAATCCAAATTATGAACAAGTTTCTTTCTTACGTAGTTCTTGTTTTGTAATGAGTGCCCTAGCTACATCTTTCCCTAACTAGGTTTTTGAGGCCACCCTTTTAGGGCACTGATTAAAAGGAATAAGAAATGTAGATCCCTTTATGGAATGGTGCAGAAATACACAATCATATGGTTGGTTGAATGTCCTTAGAAGATGAGAATGGGATGGCGCACAAATTTCCCCCACATTGGGCACACCACACCAAGGCAGTCCAATTTACTAGCATAAGAGCACCTTATTCACTCACTTAAACATCAATTAAATTCTTGATGGGGAGACCCTACCACAACGCAAATGGTTTGAATTGAAGAATGGAAAGGAAAATTCCATCCCTTTTTAGGATATTTTTACCATTTGGAATCCAATCTTCCTTTGATATAGCAGCACCCACTTCTTTAACAAATGTAAAATCATTAGAAGGAACCATGAAAGATAGCTTTCAGCAATTGGATGACTCGCAGATTTGAAAAGTGTTGAGGTCTAGAAAGTCATATCATTTTTGCATGTAGGCACACTCATCAGATATAGTTGAGGTGTTTTTCATGTAAATCTATAGAAATATTTTGTAGGTGTTGGTTTGCAACAATTTGAATATACCATCCACTTTAAAAAATGCTTACAATACAGCCGGGATGTTTGTAACCCCTACAAGAATTCAAGCTCCCAACTTTGCACTCTTATATGTAATCATTTCGCCAATTAATAACTTAAATGTGAATTTGTTTTTGTTTAAAAAAAATGAAAATGCTAGAGATTAGATAAATATGATCTAATATATGATTGAAAAGTCTTGTTTCATTTTATATTAAACATTTACAATAGTTTATATGATTTTTTTGTTCAATCAAATACACATTATGTGTGTGGTTTAGCTCCGTCCAAACATGGTAGGTTATATTTCTCTTCTAATAGTATTTAGAAAAGAATTATCAAGTATCATCTTACTTCAATTTGTCTTGGATAATACAACAGAGCAAAGAATTGAAAGGTTATAGTGTGGCCATGTTGTTCTTTATCTTTTCTGTCATTTGTTTTATTAATTTTGTACTGGGAATTTTTTGTTTTTTTTGTGTCTTTACTATTTATATTTATATCCCTAAAGAAGTCATGCATAATCTACAAATAGGGAAGTCATGCATAATCTACAAGTAGGGACTTACTACTAAGCAGTGTCCTTGTTCATTAATGAAATAGTAAAAGTTGGAAGTTGTGTTCAAAAACGACATCTTGTTATTTATTAATTAAATATGTGCATTCTAAGATTTGATTATCAATGAAATGTTGTTGTAAGCATTTTTCAATGATAACTGGATGCCAATTGACTTATAACAAATGGATTGGCATGAAATAGAATACCTAGATTTTTGGCAATGATCTTCATATATTTCATGATAAGAAAAATACCGATTAAGTGAATCTCCTCAAATTTTATATAAACCATTTAAGTCCATAATAGGAGGAAAAGTTACACCACATTCATGAATTAATAAAGGGAAACACAATCATAACTAACATCAACTGATGAACTATCATAAAAATCTATTTGTAGTCAGTTTCTGCAATTAGTCATTTACTACTACCTCTCATGGAAATGGCCATAAATGAATGACTTACTTAATGCAATTGAATCCAAAAAATGATATTTGACATTAATATTCTTGCCAAACATTCTAATATACACTCTCTTAATACATAGATATACACTGTTATAACCTACTAAGCCCTTAATCTTTGCCACATATTGAGTGGGGTCTTACTACTACACCACTATGACTGTTGTATTAATTATTATCTATTTTCTTCAAGATTCAAGCGACTATCATTGCAACTGATTGGTTGTCTTTGTTTGTGCCAATATGCAGGCTAGTCAATCTGAGGTTTGTTGCATTTTCTTTGTTAAATTATGTACCATTGAAGTTCATGATTGTGGGCATCAAACTTGAGGGCACATGCTTGATTCCCTTGATTGCAATAATGGCATCCAAGAACATATAAAGCCTGCACAAGAGAAAAAACCAAATAAAGTGCAAGACCTTACCTCACTTGGAAGGAATTGAATTCTTTGAGCTCAGTTGAAATACCCAGTAAATCGTTTCAATATAAAATGAAGCTGGCACATGAACTTATCTTAAATGGTTACATTTTCCATGAACAATCTATGAAAAACTCCAATTCACATGTACAAACCTCTATTTGAATGCAAGGCCTCTCTTCAATCTCATTCTTTCAATTGTATTATAGAAATTTCATAAGTTATTGATGTAGACAGACCTCCCAAATCATGGATTTATCTTTGAGATTTTATCTTTTGATAGCCTTATAAATTACTTATAAAAGAGGCTCCATTATGAACTCTAGGACCAGCCTATAAGATGAGGTTTATGTTCTTAGAAAGTTTCTAGAGACTCAACCAAGTATTTATGGGTATGAGAACACCATTGAAGTTGATGTGGATAGAATGCTAGATGTTGGACAATTCTTCTTGGAGGTAGGATTCTTCAATTTGTCATTTTGTCTCTTCAAGTGATATGGGAATAAGTTATTGGTGTTGGTCCCTTATCTTTTTGACTTTTTGGCTATGTTCATGCTCTATTATGAACTCTTGGACCATTTTTAGTATTTTAAGAATAAATCAAGAAATTTTAATGTTATGGGTATTCTTGTACTTTTTCAGGCACAATAAAAAGTCTCATGATGTTTTAATGTTTGGGGAATCACTTAAAATTTTCTATATTGATTAGTACGACAAACACAGGGGCAATGAGTGCACATAGATGGATTATGAATCCATTAGTTTTATCATTAAACTTAAATTTTGAATGATACAAATTCTTCCCTATTGTCTTCTCTGTCTTTAAATAGCAGCAATAGACAATTTATATCACTGGCTTTCAGATGGCATTTTGGCAATACAATGGTAAATGGAAGATTCAAATCATTTTATTTCATGGATATGTCAAAATGAGTTCAGAATGTTTCATCTCTACCTACCAATCCTAGCTAGATTCGATCTTAGGAAATCTCCTCTTAGGTAAGGAAGTCCCTTCTTAGCCTTAAAGAAAGAGGCAAGGCCACTGAGATGACAGTGGGTGGCTTGCCTATAGTTGCACCTTGGCTCTCCCATTGGCTTGGGACTTTTTCCTTAGGATAGGGTTCAAGATGTAACAGAAACCAAAGGTAAGTCACCTTAAAATCTTTACATATGTTGCTTATAAGGTGGTTATAGGGGAAGTATGAGTGAGTATCTAACTGCTGTTAATATTATAACTTTTACACCTAAAAACAAAGAATTTACATAGACTAACTTATCATTCAATTTACTTGGTCTCATCTCCCATAGAGAAAGGAGAGGAGGATAGTTATACAATAGTGACTGTAAAAATTGTTCACTTTATAGTGATGATTCTTGGGGAATATCCCCATATTGTCTTCTGGAGGAGACAAATTGCAGAGGGATATGCAGTATCATAAGAAAAGAGATAAAGAAAATAGTACTACCTATCTTTTATATTAAGACAAACATATTATGAAAGAAATAATGCAGGAAAAAAATACCTCTATTTCTAAAATCAAGGTTATAGCAATGAGTTGAGTGAACCTCATGGCAAAAATTATATGAAAGACAGAGGCAATGAATGCACATAGATGGATTATGAATCCATTAGTTTTATTTGTTATTATTTATGACTTGTGATCATCACTGACATTGTTTTTATAAAATCATGTACAATCAAAGTGTCATAGATGCGTGATGCCACCAGAATGACTTTAGTAGGAATAGATTTGGATGCCTACAATCATAGTTTTTATATTTGACCAGGGAATATTTGCGAAGGCAATCTCATGTGCCTTTTATACAAACTGCTAACTTAACTTTATGCCCATTAATTTTGAGCATTGGACCTTTCGATAGGTTGCACAGAGACTGTAATGAGGTTGGTTTACCAACCCATTGCTTTCACTAATAGTAATTGGCCCATAATTTCACTAATAGTAATTGTCCCATAAGCTAGGAAAGTAGCCAAGAGTTTTCACACAAGCACTGCATCTTACATTAAGGATGAAATTCAATCAACTATGGAAGAAATAATGCAAGAAAAAAATTCCCTCTCTGTTTATAAAATCAAGGTCATTAAGACAAACAATACAGACTTCAGTGAAAATTTGATCCTATGATGTTAAAACAAAATTGATAGTTTTATTGGAAACAGATTATGCAGGGTTCTGTTTCTGAACCTAAACTTATTTAAATAAACTCCCAGAACTAATAGAAACTATTGTAAACATTGTTTAAATAGCCTGCATAAAAAACCCACAACTAGGAAATATAAAATGTGTTAGTTTCGAAATGAAACACACCTGTTTAGTTTTGTTTGTTGTTTCTAGATTTTTGAGAGTAGAAGCACAGGATTTCAAGTGAAGAGGGAAGATTATCAACGGGTAACTTATAATACCTTTCCAATTTCTAATACACTAAATAACTCAAGCTCGGTCTCTGGAACTCTATTTTGTAAATCATTTTGCAATGAAACTAAGGGCTTCTTTACAACACTTTGTCATCATGTTCATTTTGTTTTCCACGTGGAAAAATTCAAATGTATTCCTTGGAAATCCAATCATTTTCCCTTTCCAATATTCTAATTATTATTCCACCCAACTAATGGAAAAGCTATTTTTATTTCTAATGTATGGCATGCACTCTTCCTGTTTTGCTAAAATTTCAATGCAGTGTTTATAATTTGTCTAGTCTGCTTCTGCATCTTAGATATTCAATGTTGACCCCTTTCAATTTTGGATCAGTGGTATGAAGATAGAACAAGGACATCAAAGGGCACAACATACCAAGTCGTGTTTTATAAAAATGAAAAGTTTGCGTCATGGGAAAGCAACCTTATAAAAATCACATAAATAATTCTTCATGGAGGGAGCACTAAGGCAGGGCATAAAAACATGAAGAGGATGGAATTATGCATGACATAGGTGAGTATTTTAGGTTATCATCCGTTGTCCAAAATCAGAATAATTTCCTCCAAAGAAATCACGTAGATGATTTCGAAGGTATCAAAGGCAAGTCTCCAAAAACACTTCCATCATATCCAGGAAAAGTAGACCATGTGTCTTGAACACACAAAAAGTTTGAAAATGTCTCAAAACGAAACCCAAAAGATTCTCAATGCATCCCTTGAATCTTTTTCCCAACAACATCAAAATAGTACCGAAAAGAAAACCCAACACACTTAAAAAACAATAAGAGCCCACAAATTAGTGCAAATACTCTGTGAGGAAGACCCTTGAATCAGACCTATAATAGATAATGTCATAAATAAAACCCAAATTAATCTAGCGATAATCAACTTTGAGGTGAATAAATACTAATTTCACAAGTTAGTAAGATTGACATGTAGTCAAACTAGCAATGATCGATCTCAACTTTGGGATTCTAGTATTCCAAATATTATTTCACCCAATTAATGGCAAATCTATTCTTATTTCAAATGTATGGCATGCACTCTTCCTGTTTTTCTAAAATTTTTGTTCAGTGTTTATAATCTATCTAGTCTACTTCTACATCTTGGATATTCAATCTTCACCCCTTTCAATTTTGGATCAGTGGTATGAAGATAGACCAAGGACATCAATGGGCAAAAAATACCAAGTCATTTTTTAAAAAAATTAAAAGTTTACGTCATGGGAAAGCAACCTTATAAAAATCACATAAATGATTCTTCATGGAGGGAGCACTAAGGCAGGGCATAAAAACATGAAGAAGATGAAATTATGCATGACATAGGTAAGCAAGTTAGATGAGGTAGGGCATTAAAACATGAAGATGATGGAATTATGCATGACATAGGTCAACAGGTTAGGTTATCATCAGTTTTCCAAAATCAGAGTATTTTTCTCCAAATAAATGACATAGAAGTTATCAAAATCAGAATATTTTCCTCCAAAGAAATGATAGATGATTTCAAAGGTATCAAAGGCAATTCTCCAAAAATTCTTCCAACACAACCAGGAAAAGTAGCCCATATATCTCAAATGCAGGAAGTCTGAAAATGGCTCAAAACGAAACCCAAAAGATGTCCATTGTATCCCCTGAAGCTTGTGCCCAACACATCAAAATAGTACCAAAAAGAAAATCCAACATACTTAAAAGGCAGGTAAGAGACCACAAATAAGTTAAAATACTATGTCAGGAAGACTGTAAGATCCCACAAATCAGTGCAAATACTCTGTGAGGAAGACCCTTGAATCCATCATAGTTGGGAAAAGTAGCCTATATGTCTTGAACATAGGAAGTTTGAAAATGGCTCAAAACGAAACCCAAAATATGCTCAATGTATTCCCCTGAAGCTTGTGCCCAACAACATCAAAATAGTGCCGAAAATAAAACCCAACACACTTAAAAATTAGGTAAGAGCCCGCAAATTAGTGAAAATATTATGTGAGGAAGAATGTAAGATCCCACAAATTAGTGAAAGTACTTTGTGAAGAAGACCCTTGAATCAGGCCTATAACAGATAATGCCATAAACTAAACCCAAATCAATCTAGCGATAATCAAATTTGATGTGTATAAATACTAATTTCACAAGGTAGTAAGATTGACTTGTAGTCAAACTAGAAATGATCCATCTCAACCTTGGGATCATAAATTCTAGAAACAGTTGTAGACTTGTTGTTTAAAATCTCCAAGATTCAGAAATTAAAATAAAACTTTTTAACTTCTAAAATGCTGAAATTGTTTGAATTGTATATCGTCTCTAATGTGATCAAGGGTAAAAATCAAAATCAAAATTCTCCATCTTTTGCTTGAAGAGATGCTCGAACACCAAACACCGAATTTTCTTAATGTGATTAGGGTGATAATCAAGAGACACTTTGTAAATAAGGCATTAATTCTCTTTAATGGTAACATCCTCCATAATGTGATTAAGGTAAAATAATCAATTATTTATCAAAGCATTAAATTTCCAAACCTATCAGATTTTACTATAGACTCAAATTTATAATGGCACACAACAAAGAATGTGTTGGTTTCTGAAAAAATAGTTGAGATCTAAAATATTATGTAAAAGAAAGTTGACCATTTTCTAATCAACATCATATGATATTAATTTAATTAAAAACACCAAAATTAATACTAATCCATTTGAGCCCCATAGCTTTTAAGCAACCAGAGGTTAAAAAGTTTTATCCCAAATCATTAATCTATGATGAAACTTCAATCATAATTACTAGTTAAAAACACTTATCTGTATAATAGAGTAATTGGGTTAATTATCTGTTGGTTTTGTTTTCTTGGAATTAGTGAATAGTGTTTTAAATCAAATATATATTATAAAAATTTGACAAAGGATAATTCCTAAAATTGCAAATATTAATTGATTAGTTTCATTTAAAAAGTTGAAATCATCAAAACATTAATTCCTAAAATTGCAAATCTTAATTGATCAGTTTCATTTGAAAAGTTGGATGCTATCGATTTGAAAATAATATTCAATGAACATAAGATTGCATCCAAATCATCAAAACATTACCAGAGTTCTAATTAAAATTGTCAGTAAAAAGCACCTTTATTATTTGCCAACATACTACTGGTATTATTCATGGTTAACCATGGTCAACCATAGAATTTCATTTCTATTACATATTTCTACACCTTATTTAGACGTGCCTATTCCTATATCACCATTGTTCCTCAATTTATACCCTACGACATTTCCTTTGCAACATCTGGTGCAAATGCTAGTTATATTCAGTTTTAAACAAAA